>OY987186.1:16456315-16701315 GCA_963920625.1 Dinocampus coccinellae
CTGCGGCATGGTCCGTATGTTTCTTTATCTACATGGCATACGCGTTGCTGCCAATACGATTACGTCATGCCTGCATTGCCGGTGCGATATTTTCACTTGCACATCTCATTGGTGCATTTCTCCTCTACTCACAAGATTATCCTGCAATGCTAGCACACGTAAGTTATATCTGTCATAACAATTTTTATTTATTTATTCATTTTTTTTTTTATTTTCCATAAATCGCTGTGGACATAAAAAAAAAAAATATATATATATATAAAAATTTAATTGTGGGCAGTTTAGTATTATCAATTGTGTGTGCATTAGCTAATTAAAATTCAATTGGTCTCTTTATTTTATCAATTTATTATTATTATTTTTTTTTTTTTCCTTTATAATTTTAATTTTTTTTTCACGCAAGGTTAAAAACGATAACACTTAAGTTTTAATTGTGTGCGAATGAATTATACACGCAAATGTCCATCGTGTTTTCACTTGGTGGCACGATAAATTACAGTTGGCAACATACAAGTAGTTTTTTCTCGCACTTTTATTTCCTCACTCACTTATACTTTTTTTTTTTTTCTTCTTTTATTTCTTCTTTTGTCTTTTAGTTAATGCATTACTCAATCCATTAAGTATATGCATTAGTTAAAAAAATTATGTAATCATTATTTATATATAATGTTTGAAAATGAACTAAATGAGATATAATATCATCGTTATTTATGTATATGCATTTATTTGTATGGTACAGTTGAGAATGTTTTATGAATTACAAACTCTATTGAAATATTCATTTATTATTTAATCTTGAATATAATTAGTAGCCATTTCTATTATATTCTGGATTTATATTTATCAAATTCTTGAATAAAAATTCTTGAATAAAATTTTAAAAATGATAAATAATTTTTTTTTTTTTTTTTTCATCATCTACATTTATTTTTACTTTTTTTATTGACTGTTGGAAGAGAAAATTGAGAAATTTCATTGAAGAATTTTACCAAATTATTGAAGAGGAAATTTTATCAATTAATTTCTCATATCACGTGTCAATTATTTTTATATCTTTATATTTTATTACTTTTTATTAATGTCATTAATATGTAATATATAATTAATAATTTTTTTTTTTTTCCGTTTTTTTTTTATCTACTTGAAATCCCACTGATAATATTCATTGAGTTGAATACATGGCTCAAGTTAATCTTTACTTTATATTGAATGATGTACATCCAATTGGTTACACGTTGCTGGCTTGTAACTAATACGATCCACTTTCTATCTGCTGTTCACTGAAGAAAGTAACTCTCTCTCTCTCTCTCTTTATACATCGTACTTGGTAGTGCTTCACAATTTCTCACGTGATTATCCACTCATGAGCACGTAAATTTTATCCTGTTTTATTTCAAATGATGCATCTATTTTTTTTTTTTTTTTTTCCCACTATAAAAAGTTGAATTTAAAGGAAGAAAATATTTTTTTATTTTTTCATTCGATGTTATTATTATTGTTATTAGTATTTATTATTTTATTTATTTTTTTATTATTTTTTCTGTTTTGTTTCTATTGGAGTACATTTATGTTGTATTATTATTCACGATGAGAAATACATTATTAATGTAGTAAAATGAATAATTCATTTTTATTGTTGAAAATGATTGTGCCAAGGAATGAGATAATTTATCATAATGATATATAGGAAATGTAAATGTATTATATATATATTCACTTGGTCGTAAGAAAAATTTCTGATGTACAAAACGATATTATGTATCAATCTGTATGTAATTTCATTCGTATTCTTCATCATCTTGTTCTTCAATATTCTCGTTGTTTTCTTTTTTCTTTTTCTTCACTTTTTTTAGAAATCGTTGAATGATAAATGATCAGTTATTATTTTTTCTTTTTTTTTTTTTCAGAGCGTTAGAGATAAAATAAGAAAAAATATTAGTCGGAAACAAAAAACTAACTTTTTATACTTTGATATATTCTCCCTTGCAATAATTTTTTTTTTTTTTTTTTTTTTTTTTTTTCTTCGCCTCTCTTTTTCATATTGTATCTTGACTTTATGAATTTGTTGAAATTGTGAAGTGAAGCCCGTAAAAATTATGACAATAGATATATGAAGAAAAAAAAAAAAAAAAAAAAAGATCAATGATGAAAAATTTTCTTGGACAGAAAAAAATGTGTTGTATTTACTTGTGAGTTATTTATTTTATTTTTTTTATTTTTCAAATAACATATCGAAATAGATTTATTATTATTATTATAATAATTATTATTTTTATAAAAAATATATGTAATAATGATGGAAAATCGCAAAATTGAAATCACTTTAACAATAGAGATTGGGGAAAAAAAAAAATTCAGTAGCTCAACATTGGATGGATGTGAATAAAATATAAAGCTAGAGGAAAAAAAAAAAAAAAAAAAAACTAGAAAAAAAAAACCCACAAAAAATCGACATACACATGGGTAATAATGAAAACTCTATCGGACAATCACCTGTATACAGTAGGGATAAAAGTAGAAAAAAAAAAAATATATTTATATATCACTCTCATCAAACAGTAATTATATTTTTGAAAATATATCTTTTTTATTATTATTTAAATAATTTTTTCATGACTGATTTATATAAATAAGCCTAAAAAAAAATATATATATATATATAGATAATAAAATGAAATAAAAGTATTTAGAAACTGATATTGATTGCTTATATTGCTGATAGTTTGACGATATATATGATGGATCAATTTATTGCATGAATGTGATGTCTTGTCCATTACTATAGGGGATGAAATATAACTATACTTGGAAATTAAAGCCTACAAGAACAGAATTCTAATCAATCATAAAGCTTAACTAGATTATACGTGCATCAAAGTTTCTCATTCAGTTTCCTACTTTATTAAAAAAAAAAATATATATATATATATATAACAATCATAATAATCTTAAGAAAAAGAAGAAGAAGAAGATGCGAAAACTTTTTTTTTTTCATTTTTTTACAAAAATACAATTTATCATTCTTTTTTTTTTTTTTTATGATAATCATGTGAACTTGAATGGTTTGATTTCAGGAAATCAATAGTATTTAAATATATATATATATATATTTTTTTTTTCTTGTTTAAATATTGTTATTGTGCGATACTTTGTGTGCGATGAGATAAAATGAGGGAATGATAAATGTTAAATATATTTTTCGACATTGGATTGTCTTAAGAATAATAAGATTAGCAAAATGAGAGGTGAAATGATAATTGTATTTTTTTTTTTTTCTCCTTCTTTACTTTTATCCTCTTATATCCGATAGGTAAAAAAAAAAAAAAAAAAAAAAAACTTTTCCACTGCGTCCCTAATTCTTTTTTTTTTTCTTCTTCCTCAAGTCTCACCAAATTCATCCGTTTTCACTTCACCAAATTATCTACAATTTTTATCCAACAAACTTGATACTTTATACAGTTACAATATATCCACACTCGTTATATAATTTTAGTAATCATTGTGAACATGGAGAAAAAAAAAAAAATTAATAAATAAATAAGAAAAAAAAGAAGAAAAAAAAAAGGAAAATGAAATTACGTATTTATTCATTCAATTGCATAAAATATTAATTGAACTGAGATAAATTAGATATTAATTAATTTCGCATATTATTATTTAACTTTAATAATAATTAATAATATAAACTTATAAAGCATTTGTTTTTGTTGAGATAAACTTTGTGATAATATTGAATATTATTTTATAAACTTTGTCATAAACTTCTACTACTAAAATTTGCTTTTATACCATTGTCAGAGGAATATTGAATGTAGAATGAAAAGAGCGAATGTAAGAAATTTTCATATTTAATTATACTCCAAGTACATAATCATAGAAATAGTAGTAATAGTTACACAGTAAATACACATGACTCGTAGAATATCGTACATTTCCCAGAGTATTTTCAATTCCAGTTACATTTACAAAGTCCATTCATGCTTTTACACTATTGTATTGTAAATCTACTAGGTCCTGTACTAATTCCACTCTTACATATACCGTCTTGCTTGTACGTTTAATTTTACAATCATACAACATCTGATAATTCGAGAGAGGGATAGTAAACAAACCACCAAATATCCGACAACAAAAGTAACTTAACGAACAATGAATAGACTATCGGTTCCATACCCAAAAGGATCATAGTCAAATAATCATGAATTTGTACTTCTCTACTTTTCAAGACTCAATTGTACCTTGAATTTGTATATATTCATCTTGAATTCACTTGAAGTAGTCACATTCGCTTTCAAGTCAGACATTTCACTGTGAGTTCTGAATCGTTGAAATTTTCGAATTATCATATAAATTCTATGGGTAATAACGAGCTCATTTCTATCACTTGAAATTATTATATATCACTTATTTGTTGTACAAATATTATTAATTATTTTATAATAATTGTTTATTTGATGTATTTATTGTGAAAATTAATATCCATTAAAATTATTTATTTCCATCTCTCACTATTTTTCATATTGATTTTATATTCGCGTTTATATTCACACATACAGCAATGAAAATAATTATTCTATTCATAACGTATTCCGAGTAAAAATAAATAAATAAATATATATATATATATATTTATATTCAATTCACATAAAATAATTGGTTTTATTTTTTTCTTGTATATGTATTATTTATAAATAAAAATAAATAAATAACAAATTTAATCATATCAACCGTAAAATGTTTTTACATACGAATGAAATTTAATCGAGTTGAATTTTTGATCTTTTTTTGTTTTTTTTTTTTTGTTTTTCATGTTATCACATGGGTAGCAAAAAAACAACCCTGCAGGTTTCATATGAGAAAGAAATATTGTGATAAATAATGGGGCAAAAGGGATGATGAGTATGGAGGTATTTCAATCGATAAAGAAGAAAATAATAATTTTAAATAATTTTAAATGTTTGGATTCGATATATCACTCTCTGACGAGGATATTAATTATCAAAATGGAGATTGAAAAAAATATATATATATTTTTTTTCTATCCAACTTTAATATTTGTATATTGAATACGTAAAAATATTTTAATATAGTACGTGAAAAAAAAAAAATAGAGACAAAGATATTGATGTAAATTGAATTTGATTGAATGATTGAATATAATTGATATTGACAATTGGATTTTCAATGATTTGCCGATTTGATCTTTAACGTTTCCAATTCTATTGAGTCGAGAATGATGAATGAAAACACGGGAAAATTATTTCAAAATATTGAAAAAAAAAAAAAAAAAAAAAAAAAAATTGTGGTATTTTTTGATCGATGTAATTTTTATAATTAATTATAAAAATTCATATTCATTAAACAAAAAATGAATGTGTTGTATATTCATTCATAAAGCATTAATTATTTTATTTTATTTTATTTATTTATTTTTTTTTTTTTTCCTCCCTCTTCCTTTGTCCCTTAGTACGAGGTTACACATTGTGTGAAAATAGTTTACAATTTTATCTGCTGAAATATGAGCAAAATTCAATATAAATGAGAAGAGAAAAAAAAAATACTTTTCCCGTTAACGAGTGCTAATCACAGTTCGTTGTAGTTAGTTGATGTTATTGGAGAACTCTCCAAAGGAAAAAAGATAGGGAAGCGAGAGGAAAAAAAAAAAAAAAAAAAAATAGACAAGAGGATGATATTTCGAAATTAGAAACGCGGAAATCTGTCCAGGATAGTTGATGCAATGGGAGCAACGCAACATGGGTGTAGTGTATAATTTGATCAATCACGTTCTAGCATCCTCATCATCATCATCATCATCATCATCATCATCATTATCATAGGGTGTTGAACAATTTTGTAACACCACCAATAAATTACTCCATTACAAAACTCATAAAATATAATTTAATAATAAATAAATTCAAACTAAATTACTGAAATTAATTTTTCATAAATAAAAAAATTTTTTTTAATATTTTTATTATCATTCATTTATTTATTTATTTATTTATTTATTTATTATTATTTTTTTTTCGTTATATTTGGGGTTTTATAAAACTTTAACTTCTATTGTACTCTGTACTTTGGGATGAACGATCTCCAAACTCCTGTCTAAAGTATCCGTCAACCGGAAACGGAAGTCGTGGAGTATATAGAAGGAGGTCTAGTAACAAATCGATATTTCGTGCACGCTCGACTCGCCTGGACATCGTGTAAAGCAATTCGAAACAACATATTCACACACACACACACACACACACACATACATACACTATATAAATACGTATACAAACACAACATTTCATGCTATGAAATATCACGAGTTATTATATGGGCTAACACATTTCTGAACTGTAAGAGCAGAATTTCCAACAGCTGATGAATGTAGATATGCCAAAATTAACACACATTTCTTTACATTTATATCCGACAATTAAATTCATCGATTTAATATTAATAATATTTATTCATTGACAGTCAAAAAAAAATTATTATAACAATTTTCGAATATTTTTGTTCTGTGTGAATGAAATCCATCCAAAAAATGCAAGTTCATGAAAATTTACATTATCCAAATATTATTATTTGGCTTTTAGTGGGTTCCATTACCACCAAAAATTTTGTTCGAAGCAAATAGCTCACACACTATTGTTAAAAAAAAAAAAAAAACATATATATAGAGGGACAAAAAAAAATATAGATCCCATAGAGAACGTTCACATCCCTACGTCCGACCCCACTGTCCAATTTTCGCTTTTTTTTTTTTTTTTTTTTTCGGCTCCTCCTTTTTTTCCTCTCTCATTTATATTTATTTTCCTTTTCACCCTGCGCTGTTCCTTTCAGAAATATTTACGTTTTCGAAGATAAGTGTGTCTTGGAGGGGAAGAAAAAAAAAAGCAATAAAAAATGAATAAACCACTTCAACATTTTTTTTTTTTTTTTTTTTCTTCTTCTTCTTCTCATCCACCCTCACTCTAACTTGTCATATATTTTGTGATAATGTCTAGAAATACGTACACGCAGCACTTAGATACCCAGACACATATATATACTTGATTTGTCTACACTGAACGTGAGAGTCTCTATAAAGAGATCGTTCAATTTGTCAGTCATAAAACAAAAATATAAAAATTTATATATAATCACCTCGTGAAATTGCTATTATCATTTTTCATTTTTTTTTTTTTTGTTTATTTGTTTATTTATATACCATTTAGTTGTAATACAAAAATTTATTACTTTGTAAATCATAAAATATATACGTGATATAATAATTATAATATATATTTATTTATTATTATTTTGTATTTTATAAAGATAAAAATTATTTCAAAGAATTTTATCAATTAAAATTATTATTATTTTTTTTATATTAAAAAAAAAAGAAATTTTTAATTATATTAAAAATATGAAACTGGTATTTTTCAAATATTTCCTCACACAAAATCACAATTGTGCATATATAAATAGTGATTTCCAATAGCTTTATAGTCTTTGATGGACGTACAAAGATCAAAGACATGTACAGAAATTGTAGTATATACCAACGACAAAATAAACAATGACTATCAAGATATCGTACATGACGTTCTCTCACATATATAAATGGGTGGATTTAATTAAAGTACATGGTCACATCAGATAGTCAACGAGCCCGAATATGCACTCGTTGGACTGTCCATTAATGTATATATATATATATATATATATATGTGTGTGTGTATATATATGAACACACATATGTTTGCGATGTTAAAGGTTTCAGTTATATGACCACCTTCACCCGGTTCATACCCTCATACCTTGAGTTCTCTCTATATTATCAATTTCCTCCATGTCCATTATCCAAAAACCTATGCAAACTCAATAATATATCCTAACCTTTAGTACAATAAATATATATACATATTGTATTTAGTTTTGTAGACAACGAAATAGTTGTCAACCACATATTTTCTTCATCACAGACACTTGTCAGAAAATATATCAACACTTTAAATACTAAAAATTACTCAATTTTTATTCATTATTATTTCATGTATATTGTAATTTAATTTATTTATATAAAACATTTACATTTTTTTTTTTTTTTTATTTCATCCAATTTTTATTCAAACTTTTTTTTTTTCTATTTTTTTTTTTTTTTTTTTTTTTTCCATTTTAATTTGTAAATTTTTCTGTAAACAAAAAAATTATGATTATCATGAAGATTATTATAATCAAAAGAAAAATAAATTTTCAATGTAATATTTTTATTTTATCTTTCTATTCATTTTTTCTTTTATAGACAATTGTCCGACATCACTATCACAAAAAAAAATAAATAAATAAATAAAGTTTATTTACGTCTGATTAAAATTGAACTACTCTACTTCTACTTCTTCACATGAAAATCACAAAGAGCATCAGTTCACTTCTTATACACATATATATATATATATATATATTTTTTTTTTTTTCTCTGTCTTTTTATTATATGCTCGTTGGTATATGCAAAAGTTGAAATCATATCTAAAAATAGAATGTCAGATCTGTGGTATGCGGTAAAAAGGAATAAAAAAAGACACGAAAAGAGATAGAGGGGAAAAAAAAAAATAAGTGAGATAGGAGTGTGTATGGATAAAACTTGCACTTGGTTTTTATTTTTTATTTTTTTATTTTATTTTTTTTTTTTCACGTGTGTTAGTGATGCGAAGTGTTCACAAGAGTACACACATCTATGCATACACATCAAGAATTTTCTTCTTCTTTTTTTTTTTTTCTTTACATTCACAATTGTGTATTGAAAAAGGAGTTGAAAGATATGTGAGTTTACATGAGGATAGTGAATAGAGAATGTATACACGGGAGAAAGAGATAATAAAAGAGAGAATGAGGTAGATATAAAATGTCTTGTCATTTTAAACCGTGAATTTCGTGACCAGAATCTCTCGCCCGGACTTACCACAAAATGACAAACAAAAAAGGAATGAAAAAGTGGTTTGGGTTTAAAAGAATGAGTGAAAGAATAAGAGAGAGAGAGAGTGAAAGAAAAAAAAAAAGAAAATAAAGTAAACACACGAAAAAAAAAATATAATAATAATAAATAAATGAATAAAACGAAAAAGCGATGTACTGAGTACTTTTAATGCTGTTGAACATAAACATTTTCTTTTTTTCGTCACCCAACCGTAAAAAAAGAAGAGAAAAAAATAAATAAATAAATAAAATAAACTGGAATTTCAATTCCTTTTTTTTGTTTTTTTTTTCTATTCAATTTTTTTATTGTCAAATTAAGATATAGAAGGAGGAATGAAGAGGGATAAAATTGTTTATTTTCTATTTTATATTTTTATTATTGCAGTTATTGAGTTCAATTGTGGTAGTGGGTGGAACAAATGTTGCTGGTGCATTGACACATCATCCACGAGAATTGGCCCAAAGACAGGCATTTCTTGAGACTCGACAATGCGTGGAGGCGCGATTAACCACTCAACGAGAAAATCAACAACAGGTATATTTAAATGCTTGTATATATTTTAATTTAAAAAAAAAAATATATATAATTTTTGTAAGTCAAATAATATTTTGTCGTCCCCAATAAATTTGTATAAGCAGTGAAAATAAAATACAAAAGAGAAATAATTGATATAAATAAACATTCAATTTTTTTTTTTTCAATTCTCTTATATAAAATGTAAAATGTCAAAATTACCTCATTTCACTTAATTTTTTTTAATGCCAATCAATTTTTATGTTTAAAACGACTAATAAAATTTTTTTTTTTTTTTCCATTGTGCAAATATTTTCTCTCGCATTATATAATAATAGAAATAGTGAGGAATCTTTTGTATTTTCATTTTATTGAATATGCAAAAATTCGATTGGAATAAATACCACATTCAATATAATCTTACGTCAGCCATTGTACCAATGATTTCAATTTCATGGAGAGTCTTAATATATATATAGACATGTCGATATATAAAATAAGATCCCTTCAACAAAAGCATTGAATAACTTTTATTGTCTTCAATGTCATTCACATAAAAATAAAATGATAACTGTAAAAGAAAAAAAAAAAAAAAAAAAAAAAAAACGTGAAAATAAATTTTTATGGGTAATCAATAATTGTAATACAAAAAATATTACACAATGAAAAATTAATTTTAATAAATATTATATAAAAATTATACAGACAATGACTGCCACAATAATTACCATTATCACTACGAATTATTAAATATTATAATTATTTAAATATATAAAATTATTGAGTAATTAATTATTATAAGTTATACATCATCCCAACTGTCTGTATCAACAAATATTTTATTAATATTTTAATTTATTATATATATGTATTTATCATTGGGTGTTGGATAAAAATTTTATTTTTTTTTTTCTCATAAATTATTCATAATTTGATTGACGTGATGACACCGAAGGATGAGAGATCGAGAGAAGAGCAAGCGACAAAGAGATGGAGTCACACATATATGATTGAAGGAAAAGGGGTTAGAGTGTGGAAAGATCAGAATGGAAATTGACAATTTTACATATGCATGAGGATTATATAAATCCACGCGCGACAAATTAACTTTGGGATATGAATCAAAGTATAATTATAAGATATATTTACCCCGGTATTTTACAAAGTTTGTAGTGAATAATTTCAACTTTTTTTGTTTGCAATTTTTTTTTTTCTTTTTTTTTTTCCATAAATATGATATCGACTTTTGTGATTTAATTTTCATTTCAATGATAATTATTATTATTATTGTTATTTGATAATTGATAAATGTAATAATTTATCTGTGTCACTATTAAATATAAATTGTCAATGTCAATTCAGTGAATTTGGTATATTCGATGCATTTGATGTATATCAATATAATATACCTATATATGTGTATTCCTGTGATAATGAAAATTTGCATAATCATCATGTACATTATTGTACATACAAATATACGAGAAATGCAACAAGAAACACTTTTGTAATATGAAGGAAAATAGATAGATAAAATGGATGATTAAATATAAACTTACCACGATTATCTGTGATATTATTTATTCATTTGTATATTAGTATATTATTTTAATATCAATGAAGTATATAATATAAATTAAAATAGAAAATATTACAGTGATATATTTTACATGACGTTGAGAATTTCAATTTATATTTGTATATGCACGAAATCTCACGTTTTCTGTACTGACGTACACAAGCTAAAATTCTAGATTTCTCTCGTACAACTCTCATTTGTATTTTACATTTTCCACGCTCTTATTCATCATTTCTATCTTTCTTACTCTACACATAACACACACACACACACACACACATGTATATGTGTGTATAGTGAATATGCATTTATATGTATATTGAAGCCTTCATTATCTTCACCGGACAGCTCACTCGACTGCACCACTGATGATCCTCTTGATGCAACGACTCAAGAGAGTGAACTACATGAGAGATAACGAGAAAGAGAGAATTTTAAATGAGCATCGTTGGATATTATACTTCTATTGTCGTTACATATAGAAATAAATGAGACAGTAATTATTCACTGTGAATTTTATATTTTATCTTTGATATATTTTTAGGAATTATTACCAATTCATTTATCACAATATTTACATTATAATTAATATTATTCATCAGAATTTTATTTATATTTCGATAATAAGAATTTTTTTTTTCTATTTCATATTTATATACGTACATAATATAAATACAATTTTAAAAATTTTTCAATTACTATCTTTAATTTGTTTTTTTTTTTTTGTTTTTTTTTGTTTTTAGGAACGACTTCTTCTCAGTGTTTTACCACGTCATGTTGCAGTGGAAATGAAGGCTGATATTGCAGGCAAACCAAAAGATACCATGTTCCACAAAATCTACATTCAGAGGCATGAAAATGTCAGGTAAATTTTATTTTTCTAAATGAAAAAAAAAAAAAAAAAACTAAATAAGAAAATAATGATGAATTTTTTTTTTTTTTTTCGTCTTCTCATTTCTTATGTTTGTACTTCTTCGTATTCAGGTCATCGTAAAATTATGAGTGGAGAGTTGAATATAATGAAAAATAGAATAAATGGATAAGCAATTCATGGGAGTGGTGTCTGTCATTTTGATGAGAACGGAAAAATATCCTCACATACTCAGAGAGAGAAAGAGAATACGTATAAAATTTATAAATAAATGTTTATCTCTATAGCTCTTATTCACTTGAGAACGAATAAATTTTACAGAATTAATATTTGAATTGACACAAATTCAATGGGTCTTCGTTCTGTATGACTTTTTTATTTTTTTTTTTATTTTTTATTTTTTTTCATTTTGAAAACTTCAATTTTTCACTCATTCACCATTACTTTTCTTTTTAATTTCAAATATATTTTTTTATATATACGTTCAAATACTTTTATACGTATATACAAATATCAAGGAGTTTCTCAATATAATTTCATGATGAACAAACCCATATAAGAAGTTCGTCCCTTGAGCAAACATTAAATTCACATTATTCGAACTGTTATCAACAATGTCAAATATTGAATCAATCATTTATTTAATATCCATGAAAGTTGGCTTGATATTAATTTTAAAAAAAAAAATTACAAAGTAAAATAATTCATAGATAAAAGAATAAAAAAATCATAATATTTATTCATTATAAAATTTAAAAAAAAAAAATAACAAAAATTTCATTCTAGTAATAAATGTAATAAATTTAATGATATTAATTTTGTTTCAGTATATTATTTGCTGATATTTGTGGATTTACATCACTGTCCGATCAATGTACAGCTGAAGAACTTGTCCGATTACTCAATGAACTTTTTGCAAGGTTAGATTAATAATTAAATTTCTATTTAATTTTATTTTTCTCTTTTACCTATTTTCATTTGATAACTAGATAACATTATTTAAATCCACATAAATATGAAAAAAGACAAAGAAAAAAAAAAATATTGGCAGAGCATACAATTAATTAAATAAGATAACAGTGTCGTGAAAAATTATTACATATAATAATAATAATAATAATAATAATAATAATGATAAATAAATCACAAAGTTCAGTAAAGGATAAAACTATTTATGAACTGCAACTACACAAACTTCAATAAAACTGAAAAAAAAAAAAAAAAAAAAAAAAGAAATAGATAAAAATCGTAGTAAAATATCACGGAATTATTGATAATAATAAAGATGGATTAATGAAATAATATTAAGCATTGTAGTTGGATATAAATCACGGTATATGTATATCTATAATAATTCAATGGATTCGTATTTTATTATGTATCAATTATTAATTCAATAATATTGTATAATGCAGTGTCACGGTGAATGACAATATAGTAGAGATTATGTATCGATAAAATTGAAAACACAATCGATTATTTATATATACAAATATATGCGTGTGATTTGATAGGACAGTAATTAATTTTCAGCAAATGAATTTTAGGTATATCACAATTTTATTACAGTTAATTGAATACAAAATTATTTTCATCAAAAATACAGTCAGGAAAAAAAATTAATAATAATAAATAATAAATAATAAATAATTTACATGCAATTAATATAGATAGAGAAAACGGAATAATAAAAATGGAAATATGAATAGCTTACAACACGATTACTTGAAGTATCAGGATTATTATCGGTATAGAATGAAAGTAGGGAAAATAATAGTAAAAAAAAAAAAAAAAAGGAAATAATGAATGATAGATTAAAGTCGAAAATAAATTTTTATATGAAAAATCTGAATAGATTTGTGCATCTTCATTGATATAATCGATAATTATATTATCGACAAAATTCAATTGATATTATCCACCTCATATCGTTCTCTTTATTAAAGGGGATAATATAATAATAATAATAACAATAGTAATGATAATGAAAAAAAAAAAAATTGAATAATGCAATTGATTGAATTAATTTTTGAAATCTAATAAAATGAAAATAAAGAAAATAGATATTACAATAATAGTAATTAAAAATATATACAAAATAAATCGTTTCATTTTTTTGTTGTTTTTTGTTTCGTTTGTTTGTTTGTTTTTTTTTTTTTTTTTTTAATTGCGTGTTTAAGGGGCTCGAGAGTTGATTAACAATTGAATACACATGTAATGAATATTTTAAATATTAAATACATGAATTTTCATACACACTATCCCCCAATAATTATTTATTTAATGTCATTGAATTGACATTTAAAATTAAAAATTAAGAAAAACAAGTGAAGATATATTTTTTTTTTCTTGTGACCTTGAGAGAGGACAAATCGACGCCACATTCTGCGCTCCATTCTATTATTAGTTTTGTGTTATTTTTTTCGTTTTATTCTCTCCCTCTTGATTTTTCTTTCCGCATTGGTTTTTTTTTTTTTTTTTTTTTTTTTTTTTTCTTGTGTGCTATCGGTGATTCTCACCGTAAAAAATTGATCCTCAATCAATATTGGCCCGTTAATATTTTGTGATATTATGATACCCTTACATCTTTTCATTTCTATTTCTACTTTTTATTTGTATTTTTTTTCTTTTCTTTCTGTCATATTAGCAGATGCTCCAATTGTTGATATTTCAATGGGACCTCGACCAAATCGACGAGCAATTACTGGGAATTCCGGGTCAATTTGAACTAATCTATCTTGCCTTGGTGAAATAGCTGTTGTTGTGTGTAAATATATCGGGTGCTAGTTAGAATTCAGTGCCTCTTGTGTGACATATCGACAATTGTCCCACACACATCTCTGAATATAACAATGAATGTCCATGAAAAATAAAGAAGAATTATTTAAATTATAATATAAAAAATTTAATTCATAATTTTGATATATTTAAAATAAAAATGACAATTAATATAAAAATCAAATTTAATAATAAATATTTATTTTTCAATATAAATCCACAAATTAATGATTTATTTTTTTATTTTTTTTATTTTTTATTGCAATTAAAAAATTTATATTTTCAATAAATTCCAATTAAAAAATACGTATGTTTGTAATAATAAAATAATAAAATTGAATAATTGATAATTATTCAGAAATATCGATTTATTTGGTTTCAGATTCGATCGTCTCGCTGCCGAACATTATTGTCTGAGAATAAAACTTCTCGGTGATTGTTATTATTGTGTATCTGGATTACCTGAACCTCGGCCAGATCATGCTCATTGTTGCGTTGAAATGGGATTGGATATGATCGATGCAATTACGTAAGTTTTTATATCACTACCACTACCACTATATCATTATTATTTGATTCAATTACTATTGATTTTTATTTTGGAAATTTTTTATTTTTTTATAAATAGTCAAACGATTTTTTCAATATTAAAAAAAATAATAAATAAATAAATAAAAAATAAAAAAAAATTTATGATTAATTATTTTTTATTACAGTTCGAGATAAATAATCAGAAAGAAAAAAAAAAAAACAAAAATTGTATTGGCAAACAAACTTTTTTTTTTTTGAATAATATGAAATTTGAAATATAAACTTGAAAATTTATCTTCTTATTATAATCAAATATAGATATATTTTATTTCATGATTATTATTATTTTTTTTTCTTTTCTTTATTTATTTTATTTTTAGTAATACTCTCGTAGTTGCGCTCGTTAGTCAATTTTATACTTTACTTCATTTAAATTCTCGACACTCAACTGAGAAAAATAAAATAAATAATAAAAAAAAAAAATTTTAAAAAAGAAAAAAAAAATTTTATAATAAAAAAAATAGAGGAGGAAAAGTCAACCTCTAACAAACACGAGGCGAATGGTTAATTTACAATGAGAGAACATTTAACGAGGTACAAATAAATTACAGACAATAAAGATGAAAAAAAAAAAAAAAGAAAAAAAAAATGAAAATTCCACACTGTCAAAATATTTATACATTCTCCACATTTTTATATCACACAATTATATAAAATAATAATAATCATCATAAATAATAAATAATTATCTGATGAAATTTATTTATCCTGACATCATAAAAATTGATATCTCACGAAGAATTTTCATAATTTTTCAAAACTAATCATATAAATTTACATAATTAACTATCAATACCATAAAAAAAAAAGAAAACAATAATCAATAAATAAATAAATAAATAAATAAATAAATAAGTGTAAAATAATAATAAAAATTAAAAAAATTCAACAATGAATAGGTGAAAAATAAAAAAATTTATATGTAGGCCACATTTAATCTGGGTATTGCCGTGGGATTATCATCATGAATCGAGTTCTCTAGAGGATTCATTCTCTATTTTTGCCGCATCAATACTTTATAATACATATATGTATATATATATATCTTTTTACTCTGCACACCCAATTCCAAATATATCAATATTGAAATATTATTTTATTACCGTCACATATATCCAACATAAAAAAAGTCAAATTAGTAAATCAAACGACAATAATTAATGTCATATCATATAAATATACAAAAGTATAAAAATATAGTCATGAAAAAAAAAAAAAAAAAAAAAAATTAATAAATAATAATAATAATAAAATATTTGCAGTCTCGTTCGTGAAGTGATGGCAGTTAATGTGAATATGCGAGTTGGTATTCACACTGGTAGAGTTCATTGTGGTGTTCTTGGTTTACGAAAATGGCAATTTGATGTTTGGAGTAATGACGTTACTTTGGCAAATTACATGGAAAGTGGTGGTATACCAGGGCGTGTACACATTACCAAAGAAACATTGGATTGCCTTGGTAATGATTATGAGGTTGAAGAGGGACATGGTAGTGAGAGAAATTCTTACTTGAAAGATCACAATATTCAGACATATCTTATTGTACCTGGTGACACATTTAAGGAAAATTTAACAAGTCCAAGTATAAAAAAAGGCTACACAGCCAATGGCAGTGTCTCCAAGGAGATGAGAGTTATGGGCCATGGATCGCAACATGGTAAACAGGCCAAGTAAGTTTATTCACTCACGTGATGATGAATTATTCATAGAATTTACGTTCAATATATCAACCAAAGTAATTTCATATATAAATATAATTATATATGATATAAAAATTATTCTTAAATATAATATCTAATTCAATTTAATTGAAATATAATTGTAGATTGGGCTTTGGTGATACAATTGAATGTGAAAAAGACCCTGAGGATGAAGTTAATGACTATTTAATGAGAGCAATTGATGCCAGGAGCATAGATCGACTTCGTGCCGAACATTGTACGCCATTTATTTTGACATTTCGCCGACCTGACATTGAAGAAAAGGTATTTTTTTTTTTTTTTTTTTTTTAATTTAAATAATAAATTAAACATTCAAAAACACCCAAATTATTTATATAATTATAATTTTTATTTACTGTTTTAGTATTCACGTGAACGTGATCGTATGCTATCAGCATATTTTGTATGTTCTGGATTTGTTTATATCATCATTGTCATAGCAATTGCTATCACATTGTCTGGGTATGTATATACAGATAGAGTACATTATATTTTTCACAATCATACATAGATAAAAAGTTACGTTGTGTATACATACATTTTATATTTGTATGACTGAACACGTAGATTTTTATTATCACTATTGCCATGTCACTCTATGAAATTTTTATTTATTTATTTATTATTATTATTATTATTTTTTTTTTTTCATTAAATCCAATTTATTTCACATTAAAAATATTCCGAATACCCAATGATAATATACATACAAAAATATTTTTTCATTTATTAACACAAATTTATCCATATACATATATATATATATTTTTTTTTTCTTAATTTTTATTTTTAGGAGCGTCTATTTTTACGCATGCACTGCAATTAGTCTCATTATTATTGCTCTCATCAATGGTATTCTTTTAACGGAAAAAAATCAGGTAAATTTCAATACACAATAAATATTTTATATATATATATATATATAGAAATAAAATTCAATTAGTCTATTTATATGAATAAAATAAAGAAAAAAAAAAAAAAAAAAAAAAAATCAAATACAATGCAACCAATACAATTCATATTGACTTTATAAAACTTTAATGTAGTCACATGCGAAAAACTTGATATTAGAATTCTTCGATGAAATTGCTTTCGATCGTGAAGAAGAAAAAAAAAAAAAAATGTTTCGAATATAAAGTAATATAATAATAATAATAATAATAATTCAACTATACATATTTAACTTTGATATTTTCTTCTATCTTCAGACAGTACCACTGTTCATAAGGAATATTGCCATTGTCATATTTGAAAATCGAATGGTAGCACAGAGTATAGCATCAATGGTTGTCTTTCTCACCTTTATCACCATCTTGTCTCCATTGGTATGATGATATACAATAAAATTTTCAAAATCTCTAATATATTTTTTATCACTATTATTTCATTTTATTTTTATCATGTATATGCTATTTACTAGATCTAGGATAAAAGTAAAAAATAAATAAATAAATAAATAAAAAAATCTACGAGGACAATGGAAATGACAAATTCTACAATAATAATTTCTGAGTGTTTTTTTCTCTCTTTTTTTTTTCTTTTTTTTTTCTCTCTTTTTTTATTATTTTTATATATATATATATATATCACATTTTATTTTATTTTCAATGTGGCAGTTAACATTGGACAACAGTGATGTTTGTAACAATAACACTTTTCTTACCAAGTCCCAAGACAACTCTACCGTGATGGTGCAGAGTATTCCAGTCGTTTTAGAAACGTGCTATTACACACTATTCGCAGACGTAAGTATAAATAGAAGACATAAGAAAAAGAAATGATGAAGAAAAAAAAAATAATAATTGATATTATCAAGTGATAATTTATTTATTGTTTGGTTTTTTTTTTTTTTTTTTTAAAGCTCTTTCCAGTGTTGGTGATGTTGGTGATGGTAACATGTGCTGTCTATCAAATTCTCACTTCAATTTTTAAAGTTGCTGTGTTGAGTATTATCGTGGGAATTTATTTGACTGTGAGCATATATCAGGCATTGAATGATGTGGATATTGAGCCAACTGGTAGATGGCTTGCTGGTATTCTTGTTTTATTTTTTATGGCTTTTCTCGTTGCCCATTCACAACACACTGAAGCAACATATCGATTGGATTTCCTCTGGAAATTACAAGCAACTGAAGAAAAAGAAGAAATGGAACATTTAAAAGCATACAATCAAAAATTACTTGCAAATATTTTACCAGAACATGTTGCCGCACATTTTCTATCAACTGTAAATTCTGACGTGAGTAATTATTCATTGATAAAAAATACAAATAATTGTGCAATAAAATTTTTATATACTTTTTTATATAAAGTAAATTAAATTTAATTACTTGTAGGAACTCTATCACGAACAATGTGACTTTGTATGCATTATGTTTGCATCAATTCCAAACTTTTCGGAATTTTACGTTGAGTTAGAAGCAAATAATGAAGGTGTAGAATGTTTGAGACTTTTGAATGAGATAATCGCGGACTTTGATGAAATTCTTGCAGAGGACAATTTCAAATATATTGAAAAGATCAAAAGCACAGGAGCTACATACATGGCAGCTTCAGGTTTAATAAAAATTTATTTTAATTTTTCATTTAATTATTTACTATTATTACTATTTTTTTTATATCAATATTTAAATGAAAAAAAAAAAAAAAAAAAAAAAAAATTATCTTGATAATAAATTATTTATTTTATTTATTTCATTCAGGTTTGACACGAAGCACGTGTGACATGAAAGATTTCAAACATGTAACTGCAATGGCAGATTATGCTTTGAGAATTCGTGATCAATTATCATATGTTAATGAACACAGTTTTAATAATTTTCGTATGCGCGTGGGAATAAATATTGGTCCAGTTGTAGCGGGTGTTATTGGCGCTAGAAAACCACAATATGATATTTGGGGTAATGCTGTTAATGTTGCATCGAGAATGGATTCAACTGGTATTTTAGATGGTATACAAGTGACACAAGAAGTCCGTGATATTCTCAGTGCCAAGGGTTATCCACTTACGTGTCGGGGTAGTATTCAGGTCAAGGGTAAGGGCAGTATGATTACATATTTTCTCGATGGTCCATTGGATCCCACAAAAATGGCCACAATTCAAGAAGACGAATTTCAAGTCAATTATATTGACAAAAAAATATCTTGAAATGTTTCACATACAATCACTATATCGTGATATTAGAATTTTAAAATGACGAATGAAGAAAAAAAAAAAAAAAAAGAAATTACACAAATTAATTTTTTTTTTTTTTTTTTTCAATTAGTTTATTTATTTATTTATTGAATGAGATTTTTTTAATTTCTTGTTAACCCAATATCAATTGATAATGTTCGATATTGTAACAGTGTTTTCGTCTGTACAATTAAATCTCAAATATAAACATAAATATTTATTACTCTCTAGATTAATTTAGATGAAAAAAAAAAAAAAAAAACAAGTAAATAATAAATAACATTATATAATAAATTTTAATCTTCGAGTGTTAAATTTTCACGCATGGAATTACGCACATTCTACATAATATTTTTTTTTTTTTTAATTTAATCCATTTTTATTTATTTATCTATATTTAAAATAAATCAACATTTTTGAATGTTTATATAACTGCCAAGTGGCCATTTTGAATTGTGAAAAATTGTCAAAAAGTAAAAAATAAAAAATAAAAATAAAAATTATATATATAACAATAAGGAAATATTGACACACTTTGTGTTTTTATGAACGACAGTAGATAATAATAGTAAGTGTAGATTGGCTATTTATTATTATAATATACGTGTTATATTTTAGAATTAGATGATATATTATCAAAACGATAAAGAATAATAATTGCACGTTATATGAGCAATTTATTCTACAATATTTATTTATCATTCCATTGTAATAATGAGAAGAGAGAAAAAGAAAAAAAAAAATCAAACAAATAAATAAACAAACAAACAAAGGGATTATATTATAGGAAAAAATGAAACTTTTGACGATAAAAGTTTTTAATGTTAAAAATTAATATCGATGAAAAATTTTATGCTTAAAAATTATAATAATGAGATTGTATCAATACATTATATCAGTCACAATATGATGTGTAATTTATCCTCATGATGAGTGTGAAAAAATTTTAATAATATAAATATTATAATTCATTGGTTCTTCCATTGGTACGTACCATTTGTCACTTTATAAAAAATTGAAGAAACAAAAAAATAAGAAGAGATAAAAAATGTATTTTGTCGTCAAATTTTGTGTGCACATTCACGAGAAGACTCTGTATACTCTGTCACTATTAAAATACAGTATTAGTTTCTATAAGCCTTTGAAAAATTATTTCTCATATATATCTGATGATAATCTGATGATATATCTTGAATAATATTTAATAGTAAACAAAAAAAAATATATTTGTTTCAATTAATCAAGTGACAATTAACTCTATATATTCCATTTGCAAATCTATATATAAAATGGACAAAGATATTTATCAATTAGTTAATAATTTGAGTGTTTTTAGATACTTGAATAATCAAATTTATGTGTGTAATTCTAGTCGAGACAAAGAAAAAAAATTTAAAGAAAAAAAAAAAAAAGATAATATATAAATAAAACAAATATACAACGAAGTATACCAAAGAAAGGAATTTTTTTTTTCCATTCAATAATTCGTATTTCTTGTTTCCACATTTTTTTTCTTTTATAAAATTTAATTTATGAACAATTGACAATCGTCCAGTGACACAGAGTGAGCACGAAAATTCAATTGCATTTGTCTATTAATTAATTTAATTAATTTTTTTTTTTTTTTTTTTTTTTTTTCAATTTACTTGAGTTTGGCAAGTCCAAAAAAATTCTACATAATAAACTTAAAAAAAACTGAACAGAGTGAAAAAATGGGAAGAATCAAGTGTGGGAAATTTATATGTGATAAATATAGAAGGAGAAATATTATTGTGAATGAATATTATCTGATGTTTGTATAAATTTTTGATTGACAGAGTTATAAGAAAAATGTCAATACAGATTTCAATGCGTGCATAAAAATTTTTTGAAACGAAAAGATATTAATAATATTTATAAAACATAAAGATAAAACAAATGAAAGGATAAATAATACAGTAATTTTATTGATCTATGTTAAATCTATATTTATTCAATTGAATATATTTATCCAACAACACATGTACAACAAAAGTCAAATATAAATTCATATCATGGAGAAAAAAATAAATAAATAAATAAATAAATAAATAAATAAATAAATGAATAAATAAATACATAAACTTTAACTGTATAATAAAAAATAGAAAAAGAAAAAAACAAAAACAAAAACAAAAGTAGTTTTTAAATGTGAGAACAAAGAAAAAAAAACTGATAGATTTATAAATTATAATCTTTGATTGAACAAAATGTCGTCCAATTTGATGGTCAATAATTATTCCATACGATATAAAATTATGTATATTCCACAGATATATATGTATAAATGTATATCAAATATCTGTAAATTTGATCGTTAAAAATTTTCATTTACAAACACAAACGTATCTTCAATGGCCTAAAGCAAAAAAAAAATAACGCAAAATATCGTCAATATATAAGATTGATTTTAAAGTGTAATAAAAATTATAATGAAAAAGAAAAAAAAAAAGAATTTTTTCGATAATCCGGTGAAATACATTTTTTGATTAAAATCAATTATTCATTGTTATAATTAAATCATTGATTTATTTATTGATTTTTTTATTTTTCTTTGATTCATTGATGATTTTTCTTTTTTTCTCTTTATCGTCAAGAATTTCACATTGATAATAATAATTCAAAACAGGCTCAACAAGTTCTCAGGTAGTTGAACGAGTTTATAATTCTCGTTTTGTTATACAAAACAAAACAAAAACTCTCACGGTCTATCATCCCACTTTCGTTATATCCTTCATTTCTCCATATTCACTTCGCCATGTTTGTGTATACCTAAAATTTTTCAAATCAATGAGCGCCAAATGGAATATCACGTGATTTGTAATATGCGCGCGCAGTGTACTAGAAGATATCTCTAAAGTTTCTAAAAACGTACGTACTCAAATGAACGTGTTATGCACATGTGTAATCTACAGAGCTCCAGATCATATCGAAACTATCTCGTGAAATTGTATCATGTGATCCATTCAAATATTTCCTGCTATTGAAAATTTACTGATAAGGTTGAAAAATTAAAGGTTACAAATTAAATGATAATAAAATGAATAAGATGATGATGATGATGCAAGATCATTTTATAATATGTTCAAGTTCAAGTTTTCATGTTGTGAAATAAATTCCATCGAAATAAATGGAACATTTAATTGAAATCAATTATATCGAAAAATATATATAAAAATATGACAAATATTTTTATTTCAAAAATTGAATAATCTTAATAATTTTTATCAAACATCATTATATTCAAAGGTATATCAGTTATTTCTTAACATAAAAGCAAGATAAGAAGATTATTTCAAATACTTGTTTATACTTTTATTAAAATAATTTGCTACTAAAAAGTTATATTTAGAGATTATTATTTTTTTGTTTTTTTTTTCAACTTTATGCATGTGTGTTTAATTAATAATATTTAACAATAAAAAATAAAAAAAATAATAATTGTATCAAATTATTTCACAATACTCTATTTGTTTTTTGAAATATATATTTTTTTTATAGTAATTTTATATCATAAAGTGCACTTATAGAAAATATTCACACTTAAATAACCACATGCTTGAAGAGAAAAGATTATTATCAGCAGTTAAAATGCTGAATGCATATAATTTTATTATACAATAAATCTATGTATTTAACACATGTGTAAAATATTTAACTTGACTACATATATTTTCAGTGACTGATAAACTTAGGAAATAAGAGGGGATTAGTAACTGAGGAGAAGATTGGATGTATCATACATTATGGAGCTCAAGATAATTCTGAACCGTTTGAACGTATGAACGTATATAATTTTCATGAAAATTTAAAACTATTTAAAAAATGAGTAGTGACACGATAAACGAGGTAAGTTATTAATTTTAATCTCAATATATTCATTATAAATTTAATAATGAGTATAAATAAAAAGTGAATATATTTAATTGATAAATTATTTAAAAACATTTTAGAATAATTGAAATAATTATGTTTTTCAGGTTACTGATGAAAATCAAGTGATTTCAAATTCTAGTGAAAATAAATATTTTGGATGGATACGCCACATATCAATCGAGCCAACTATGTGGCTCTACATGATGGCATTCATGATAACATCAGTTGTTGAACAATCATTTTTTGTTTACAAAGCATGCCTTGTAAATCACGGATTTTCTGAAGAAGTTTGCCGGAGTATTAATGAAAATAAAACAATAAAGGAGATTGTTAATGTAAATTAGATACATAAATTACATTCTCAATTGGAAAATACATTGATGAATTTATTTTTATTTTTAGATTACTGTCTCTGACTTTCATAAATGGAACAATATTGCCGGCCATGCAGTACCTATAATTCTAGTGCTTTATCTTGGTAATTGGAGTGATAGACGTGGAAGAAAATTACCTCTCATTATTGGACTAGTCAGTAAAATAATATACACAGGAATGATTATTGTAAATGCTTTAATGCCGAATTGGGATTTATTTATGATTATATACACTGCAAGTATTCCCATGAGTTTTCTTGGTGGTGATATTGCAATTTTTGCCTCTTGTTTTTCTTATATATCTGATATTTCATCAATTAAACAACGAACGTTTCGAGTTACAATTTTGGATATTGCTTATTTAAGTACCATGCCAACAGGTAATTATTTCAAACAAACTATTGAATCTAATTTTTGAAATATTATTTATTTATTCATTTATTTATATATATATATATATTTTTTTTTCACAGGAATTGCACTGGGTTCATATTTATTCAATGACGTTTTCAATAATTCATATGCAATAATGTTTGCCATAAATTTTACACTTCTCATTTTATCTGTAATCTATTCTCTAATTTTTTTAAAATGGCAAACACATTCACGTCAACAGTCATTACTTGGTGTCAATATTATCACGGATTTTTTCGACAAAGAACATGTAAAATCAACAATACAGACACTTACAAAATCACGTCCACGATTTGCCAGATTACATTTATGGATTCTCTTTTTGGCAATGGCTCTGTATACGTTTCAACGTGATGAAAAACCCATGAGTTATTTGTACACTCAACTTATGTTCAAATGGGACGTTAAAATTTTCAGCAAATTCAAAACATTCCAATCAGCACTATTTGTTATTGGTCCGAATAAAATAATAATAATAATAGAATTAGAAAAAAAAATGAAAATAAAATTTTTGCATCCAATTAACTTATTAATTATCTACTCTAGCCATGCTTGTTGTTACACCAGCATTAAACAAATTACTTGGATTGAGAGACACAATTATTGTCAGTATTGGAGCACTATCGCATGCCGCTGGAAGAGTTATTTTTGCTCTAGCAACAAAACCATCTTTTTTCTATTACGGTAAGAATTGAGATATACCGATATATATTTCAAATTAAATAAAATTACATATTTGAATATTTATTATAGGAGCAACTGTTGCGGCAGTTGGCCCCATCGTAGCGCCTGTACTCAGATCAATGGCCTCTAAAGTAGTTCCAATGAAAGAACGAGGTATTAAAATTATTCAAAAAATTGTGAAACAAATTGATAATTTCTATTTATCAATATATATTAACTTTTTTTTTTTTAAATTAATTAATTAATTAACTAATTTTTTTTTTTTTTTCAAGGAAAAGTCTTTGCAGTTTTGTCTATGTGTGATAATGCAGTTCCATTTTTCAGTGGTATCATGTACTCTGAGCTTTATAATAAAACACAACACACAACACCAAGTGCAATTTATTGGTTAACATTTTCCACACAAATTGCCGTACTGATTTTAATCCTGTGAGACACAAGTTATTGGCACTTTATCATTTAATTTGGAGATAACAACTATCGGCTATACGTAATTCTATTTATTATTATTCTCTTATTCTTTTTTTCTTTCAGTATAATTCACATTTCATCAAGATCAGAGGAAAGAATACTTGATAATCATGAGACTATAGAGGAATGCATTGGTAATAGTGATCATGACTGAATCAATGAGGTATATCAAAGTTCGTAGATTACATTTAAAAAAAAAATTTTTTTTAAACAATTTTTTTACACAGAAGATAACTCTTCGGTAGTTAGCGAAATAATTAATAATATTTATGCAATACTGAAAATGTCTTCCGAATTTATTGTGTTCATTTCACATATGGATCACTACCATGATAGATAAGTTGATGTGATACCAATTGCACTTAAAGAATTGAAAAAAAAAAAAATAATAATAATAATATTATTAATAATATAGTAATAAATTTGTATATATAATTATTGATTTAATACTAGGAAGAGGATAAAAAAAAAATTTTTCTTTGAAATTATCAACTGCAAACGTCATAAAATCATTGGATAAAATGTTCACGTAACTCATTGAATTATATAACAATCAATTGTGTAATGTCATTTCACGTGTAATCTCAGTTTCAGTGTATAAACATACGTAAATTTCTGTACCAAATCAGATGGAAAAAAAAAAAAAAAGAACTGCATTAAAGAGAATTTTTTATGAACTTTGTCAGTGAATCTTTATATATATATTTTTTTATTTATTTTCATCATCAATTATACGTAAATGATTCACAGCTTCTTGGAGATAAATAATGCATATAATTTATTATTTTTCCAATAAATTTACTATTTACTTTACCTGACTACAGTAATCAATTCATCACATTATATTCACATGTTATGCATGAAATATTTTATTTTTTTATCATTGAATCATTGAATCATAGTAATGGATCATACACTTATCTATCCTCTTTGTTCATCTATTTATTATTTTTATAATTATATCAACAATACACGATATATTTGTTTATTATTAAATAACTTATTACAGTACTGAGTGAAAGTATTTTTACCGACACGCATGTTTTACGATTACAATTGATATTCATCATGGGTTGGTCATATCAACAAATATGTCAAGGCTTATTGGTCAATAACTGTTTACAAAACTTTGATGATACTGTTGAATTAATTTTTTTCTTTTTTTTTTTTTTTTTTTTTCTTTTTCATTATTAAATTCACATTCCATTTATGAAAAATACAGTACACGAATCCCGACAATAAATTATTTATGTGTAAAATTATTCATTTTCCAACGAGTCACGGAAGAATTCCCATACATATATTTATTGTTCAACTTTCTCATCATGATTCATTTGAAAAAAGTCAAGATAATAAAAGTAATAAAAGTCTTTTTTTTTTGTTTTGTTATTGTTGTTATTTAATTTATTTATACAGTTGACGATGAACTGGATATATGGGATTTCCGTATTATAAATGGAAAGTAAATGAAATGACTTCAACGTGTAACTTTCTTGTCATCTGTATTGTCCTATTTCCTAATATTTTTCTTTATTCTTTCTTTACATTTTTTTTTTTTTTTTTTTTTTTTTTTTTCATGCTATATACAATTTTCCGATTATTATTTCTTACTTGACAAGGCAAGTTAATTTGTAGATAAAGAACATATGAGATTTTATTATTTAACAAAGATAATTGTCTTATGAAAGTATAATAGAAATTTATTTTACAAAAATTCTATTCTTTATTATTATACATATTTACATAGTTTTTTTTTTTTTTTTTTATATTATTTAGTATTGAAAATATGAAAAGAATATTCATTTCACTAATATATATTTGATAACTCTGTGAATACTTTCATACCTCATTGTATTTCTCCTTTCAATATTAAGAAAAAAAAACAAGGAGCTAAAAAAAAAAAAATAAATAAAAGAATCAACGGATGAAAACACGGAAATCTGAATTGTTAATATAGAGAGAACATATAGCACACAAGTAACTGGAAATGGATAACATTTGCTGACGTTATTAGTTGAAAAAAAAAACAACAACAACAACAAAAAAAAAGAACAATGCATTAACAGAAGTCGTTGAAATTTGTCATTATATGTCAATAATGCATTTTTATAAATATATTCAAGTTAAAATTTATAATTCAACATTCAACTCAGTGTTGAAGATAAACAAAAATATTTATTTATTATACTGCATTAATATTGCAAATAATATTGATATTTGATATTGAACAAAGAAAAATATTCTTTACAATTATTTATGTTCTATTAGTTTTCATATTTAATAGTATTAAATGTCTATTTACATTTTTAAATGTATATCTTCATCAAATTGCTCCAATTAAAAATAATGACAATCCACGATTTAATAATAGATAATTTTACGTTATAAGATATTATATTTTATAAACTTTATAATGATTATATCATGAATAATATCACGTTTTTATATATTTTTTTTTTCTTGTAATTTAAAAAAATTTCCAAGTCATGTTTATATTTTTTTTTTTTTTTTTTTTTTTGACGTTTCTACTTCTTCATACGACTAGTCGCGCCATACCCTCTCTCCAATACTATACAAACATACATTGAAATAATAATAGGGAGGAAAAAGAATAAAAATTGTTAGGAAAAAAAACAAATATATATACATATGTATAAACCATCGATATCCATTTTTATTTAATAACACAAATCACGTACTCTCGTTACACGTAAAATCGCGCAAGAACAAAACAAATTCACAAATTCACTTTACACGCCAACGCACGCATTGTTAATGTATATAAAATAATATAATCACGGATATGTATTTGAAAAAAAAAGAACAAAATTCCCTCTATGAAATTATTTATATATTCAAATTAATGTTGAATAAACTATAGATATATTTTATGAAAATATAATATTTTTATTCGCGATAATCTTTAACCAATGTCAGATTTATTTATTTCAATTTACTTCCGTCTTTTGCATTCATATGTCAGTGCAGAAGGTCATGAATCCATTTTCCTCCCATTTTTTTTCCTTCTTTTCTTTTTACTTTATTATTATTATTATTTTTTTTTATCCTTATATATCAACCTGCATGTCACGTGCAACCTCTATCTCCCAGACACCATTGTATTTCTGCAAAGATGGAAATAATAATAATAATAATAAAATAATAAAAAGTAAAAAACTTTGTGATTCAATTCATGAAAATCCGAAAAAATCTGATGAATATATATGATTTATTCACAAATTTTTGTTTCTCTCTTTTCTTCATATTTTTTTTGTTTTTTTTAAATTTTTTTTTTTTATTCTTTGTATAAATGAAAATTATATGACATTATGCACTGACAGATTTTATCATTATTTATCATAATTTTATTTTATAAGGACTTTGATACACACGTCACATTTACATTATCACAAATTAATGCAACACAATTACAAATAAAATATTTTCAATTTATTCTTTTATATTTAAGTAGACTTGAGATTGACCAAAGATTAAATTTAAAATAGCAAATAAATCAATTTTCATAATTATTCATATATATATATATATTTTTTGGTTGTAATTTTTTACATATTAACATTACAATTATTGTATTCAGTATTTATAAATAAAAAATAATGATAATAAAAAAGAAAATAAATAAATACAGATTAACAGGTGAATTATATATAATAATTTTTTTTATGTGATAAATTTATCTTATCACAAATAATATACAGATTATTATATATCAAATTGTTAGAATGTATCGCAAAATATAGATCAAAGGTTTCAATAAATATCTCATTTATCCTCAATTTTTTGTTTTGACGAATAAATCACAGTTAATATAATTAACGTCATTGAACATGAATGACTTTACAATATATTTATATTTTTTTATAATTATATATGTGTTATAAATATAAATAAATAATAAAGATACATATGTGTATTAATAAATACATTTGTTTTCTATATCGGATATTATATTCGCAACACATGCGCATAAATGAACTGGACAATTAACTGGTTGCATCATCACATCACCACTCCTACTACTACTACTACTACTACTACTACTATATAAACAACATTCTTTTTAAATACAACATTAACATGTACTTACATACATTCCATATACAATTGTCTATGTATACTGACCACACAAATACATATATAGAAATATACACTACAAAGTCACGGTAGACCTGATGTTGATACTCATTTTCATCCTGCCAGTCTTTCTTCCTACTTGTGCGCGAATAGTTCGAACTTGGTCACACACAATCGCTCTCTAATTATTATCTCTTATTAATTTATTTTTTCGTTTGTTTGTTTGTTTGTTTGTTTTATTTTGTTTTTAATATTCGGTGTGAATTAATGTTCAATTATTTGATGCAATTATTCAAAATGTTGGATGGAATTAAATTACAAATGACGATGTTGTTGATGTTATCGTTGGTTTTTGGCTCATATTTCGAGACAGTGGATGGAAGTACCAAATCCAGTGGACCTAATGCACTTCTTGATGGCATCAACAATGTCGCCAACACGGCTAGTCACTTCTGTAAGTACAGACAATGATATGTATATATATATATATATTTTTTTTTTCAATTTTTTTATTATTATTATATACATGTAATGAGGAAAATTATGATTGATATTGAATATTTATTCATCACTAGTCATTAATTATTGAGATAAATTTACTTTTTTTTTTTTTTTTTTGTTTATGAGATGTATTTTTTATTTATCAATTAATATTCACTCAATCACGTAGTTAATTATGAATGAGATAAATTATATTAAAAATTATTATTTATACGAATAAAAAAAAATTTTTATTTATAATATCTTGGTGAGTTTTTTTTTTTTTTTTTTTTTTATTTATTCATGAATTAATAATATTGTAAATAAACAAAGGAAAAAATTCACACATGTCAGTAGAATTTTAGAATTGAATATTTTCATTGTTGTCCTCTTCATTTTCTTATTTATTTATTTAAAATTTTTTCAGTGAGCGGCGTTGTCCAGCGGCAGAAGGAATTGCTACATCATGTGACTGACACTGCAACCGATTACGGTATTGTCCACGTGAAAAACAATAGCAACGCGTGATAAATAAAAAAAAAAAAAAATTATAGTAAATCGAAAAACGCAAAAATATGGTTTTGCAAAAACGATTGAAATTTTTTAGTCGCCAATGCAGTGGAGACACCTCGGAATCTGCTGATGAACACGGCAATTATGACAACAAATTACAGTAAGTAAATTAATTTTTTTGTTTTTTTTTCGACAATAATAATATTTTATGTATGCAATTGTATCGATATGAATAACTATGAAATAAGGGATAAAGTCGACAGTGCTGCATCAATTGGACTTGACTTCAAACTACGACGACTATTGGAAAGATTTCGTGGTCGAATGCCAAATGGATTTCCCGAGTTGAATATTCCACCTTTAGAACCATTGGAATTGAAAGAAATTTTTCTGGAAACACACAATCACGATATTGGAGAGTAAGTTAATGACAATATAAATAAATAATAAATTTTATATCTGTATTTAATTTTAGCATTGAAATATTTGCTAATGATGTGACAATCAGTGGATTATCAACATTCATTGTGAATCGAGCGAGGCTGTCACTCATTGGCCCAACTATTGCAGTAAATTTAACAATACCAACAGTTAATGTCGATGGATATTACAACATATCCGGTGTACTTGGTGATATGTTTCATATTCGTGGTGAGGGATCATTTATTGCCACTGCAAATGATCTTCATATATTTTTTGAAACAGTTCTCGGTTATTCACGTGGTATGTACATGAAAAGTTTTGAATTAGACTTTTCAATTAATTCTGTCAATACACGTTTGGAAAATTTTATGGGCGGTGGAAAATATGGAAATATCATGAATAACGTGAGTATGAGATTAATTTTTTTTTTTTTTTATATATTTAATAATTGCATTTGATAATAAAATAATTTTTATTTTATTCTCATTTTTTCATTGTTTTCATTTAATTTCTATATGTTAAATATCGACATAGGTCTTTCAACAACTCACACCAAAAGCCATTGAAATTATTAAACCTGAAATATTACCTGATATCCAAGACTACATATGCGCTCGAGTAAATGATACAATTTATCATTTAACAATGAGGGATGTCCTGACATTTCTCATTGGTGAAAATGAAGTGCGAAATAACCCACATCTTTTGCAACCGTGAATAAATAAAAAATCTATAAATAAAATAGAATAAGATAAGAAAAAAAAAAAAAAACAACTGTGTGATAAATATGTTTTGGTTTTTTCAACTGGTCACACATGAGTGTCATCATTGATTGATTTAGTGTAGCTCATGAGAAATCTTAACAAATTTTTCACTTAATCTGTACTCTTTAGTTTCTTTTTATATTTTCTGGTATCTTTACACATTAACTTTTCAATTATAAATATTGTAATAAAAAGAAAAAAAAGAAAAAAAAAAATACAAATTTTATAAATAAAAATATTATTAATGATTAATAAAAATTCATTTATCATTAATATTTTCCTCAATAATTATAACTATAATTATTTTATTATTTAATAATTTTTTTAATATATCAACTTTGAAAAAAGTTTTTATATTTTTGATTTTAATCAGGATTTTGTATGAAAAATAAATGAAAATATGTTAATCTATATTTATAAAGTTATTGTTATTAAAATACGTTGAAATTTATACCATGAGTTGTTTTTGATGTTTTATATCAGTAGGATCAACAAAATATTTGGATCAACATTAAATTTAATCAACAACTAGTGGTGAAATTCATCCGTTTTCGCAAACTGATCACATATATAAACAAGTATTTTTATCATTTCCTGGCGCTATAAAATTCTTACAAAGTTAAAAATCATCAGACGGTAGTGTGCAAGTCAAGCGGTGCAGATTTCTCTAATTAAATTACTCGCTAAATTAATTTTTACCGATAAATTTCAATTTTATTTTTCATCTGTCATATTCAATTTTTTTTTTTTTTTTTTTTTTTTTCATCTCACGTGTGAATTTATATAAAATCATTTGATAAAGACAATATGACTATCTCAATTAGTATATTATCAACAATAATATTAACATTGTGGGTGATTTATTCTTCTTACAATGTGGCAACAGAATATTATAAATTTCATGATACAAATGCAACTTTATTTGATAATGTCCACAAAACCACCAAGAAATTTGTCAATTCTTGTAAGTACATTAACATTATTTTATTTAATATATAATTAAATTAATTGAACATTTTATTAAATTTCATAAACTCTTAATATATTTCATTGTTCCTTGGTAAATTAAATTCTTTTTTTACATTAATTTTTTTTTTTTGTTATTCCCTTAAAATTATGGAAATAAAGTCAAATTCCCATGTTCAATCGTTAAATAATTATTAATTTTTTTTTTTTTTTTTTTTAATTTACAGCGAATGATGTTCATCATCGACAAAAGAAATCACTGATCTTTGGTAAGGAAAAATACAGTAAAAGTACAATTAAAAATAAATAAAAAAATATTAATATACAATGCAATGAAAGAGAATGAAAATAAAATTGAATGTTTTTTTTTTTATTAAGTCGAAAAAGCGATAAAAAGATCTCAGTACTTCATGCAATTTCAAAAATGGATATCCCAAAATCGCAGTGAGTAACTGAATGAAAATCAATGTCAACATTTTATATTTTCATTAATTCATTAACTATCAATATCGCATCAATATAAATGAATAAATATAAATTAAATAAAGCTCGAAGAATCGAAAGTCTGGTTGGAATATTATTGGTGAATGTAATAGAAAGGCTTCGTCAGCTATCGCCGTGTGGAATTCCGGAATTCGATATTCCATTGTTAGAACCACTTTATATTGGTGGTAAATATGAACGTGAAATAAAAGTACCTGGTTTCTGGAGTACGTTAATTATTATAAATCATTTACTCCTATATGTATTTTTAAAAATTATTATTATTTTTTTAAATTACAGTAAAATCACTCTCGACAGTACGAAACATAAGTGTAGAAAATGTGACAATCAGAGGTCTATCTAAATTTGAGATGAATCATGTTAGATTTTTTCTCAATAATACAACGATAACTGTCAATATGACAGTCCCAACAATTTTTTTAGATGGATATTTCACCAATAGAAAATCTAGCTGGTTCGATTTTATTCCTGCAAAGGGTACACTCAATTCCACTCTCAATAATATTCATACATTATTCCAAATTACGTTAAATTTCTCAAATTTTATGTATGTGGAAAATTTTAAGTCGAACTTTTCAATCACAACTGTAAATTTGGGTAATTAACTCTTCGAGTAAAGTTATAAATTATTTCGGGAATTTAGTAAGTAAATTAGTAAGTATTCAAAAGACTGTAAAACCAATCATTTTATCTGAATTAATAGAGATTTCGCACCTGAAGATAAGTTCCAACAGCGCGAATACATATCTTGAACACATACAGACACAATTACTGCCGGACTTGAACAATTTTCTTCGAGATCAACTGAACATCAGAATAGAACGCACATCAATACGGAATATTTTGGATTTTTACGAAAATTTGTGCGAAAAATAATATTCAATTCTCATCATATAATAAAATTATACGTGAATAAGTAAAAATATGAAAAATTTTGCATTAAATATGTAGAGATAATTTCATAAAATTTATAATATAAATTATCCATAATTATTCAATTGATATTATATAAATTTAATGTATTTCAAAAAATATTTATAAATACAAAATATTATTGCAGAAAATTTCTAAATAATTTTCTCACTCACCACAAAAACACAAAAATAGAAAAATAAAATAAAATAAAAAACATTTTCAGTGTATTTAGTCATTGTCATTTCAACTTGACATAAGAATGATATTGCAATGAAAAAATTCATTTAACTTTTACGTAAAGATAATTTTCAAATGTTACGCAAAATATTTCCATTCTCCAATGAATATTTACAGTAAAGACAGGCATTAAAAGAAAATATGTGTTAATTGTATATTTATACATGTTGTATCACATCGTCACATCTGTTGTCACAGATGCATGATAACCACAACAATACGATGAATAAGTAGGTCTTTCGATTTATTCTTTGATTTAACATTTTTTTTTTTCTTACCTTCTCCCATCAAAATAATAGATACGTCATGTATAAAGATAAGCTTTTTTTTTTTTCTTTTTTTTTTATATATATTAATAATTTATACTGTCATAATAATTTCATCAATCCAAAGAATAATTAATATTTCATCCAAAAAATTTTTATCAACTCTTGTAAATCTTACTTATTGTATTTTAACACTCCAACAATTTCATTATATAAATTTTTTAATCAATGGATTTGTGGCAATACATTCACTTGGGGTAAAAAAAATATTGAATCTTGAATTGAATTATTGTCCAAATAATAATAAAAAAAAAAAAAACAAAAAAAAAATGTCAAGTATATAAATTATCATATTATAACAAATAAATAAAGCAAAAAAATTTTCCAATAAAATAAAATTAATATAAATTATTATTTTATTGATTAATATTAATTAATCATGTATTATTATATTCAAACATTATATTATATTAATTAATTATAATTATTGTAACTATATAAAATAGATTGGTCGATATAATTTACTACAAGTAAAAACGAATTATATAAATATCAAATATTGTATTATGTACATAGTTGTTAATACTATCATCGTTAACATTGTCAGCATCGTCGTCGTGGCATTGATGAAGCAACAGTTGGCGTGAAAGAATATTCGTAGACGTTCAAATGATATCTATACTTATACGTATTGGGTGAATTGAACAAATCTGTTGGACATGCGTAAAATCGAGATGATGTTCTACCCACAGTGAAGTGTAGTTGCATTGAGACAACGTCAGTTGACGGACGCGCGCGCTACATAATATTAGAAATATCTATCTGATAATATTATTTATTTTTATTTTATTTTTTTTTTAATTTTTTTCTTTATTCCAATATAAATAGAAAAATAAATTTATAAATATACGTGTGAAATTAGAATAAAAGTGGTATTTTTATCGTATGAATAAATTTATTATATTTACATATTAAATATAAATAAAATATTATCGAAATAAAAAGTATAAATATAAATAAATAGATAAAATAAAACGAAGAAGAAAAAAAATTTTTTTTTTTCAATCTATTGAAAATATAAACGAAAAATCAAAAAATAAAAATTATAACAGTAATATCAAAATATTATTAGATTATAACAGATATAATTGAAATATATTCCAAATTTTTATCATTGAAATTATACGCGTGCTACGCATTTTATGTCACGTGATTATCCTGTGATATCATTATTGTCATCTGTAAAAAATAAATAATCATTTTAATATATAACAACGTAAAAAGCGTCATCTTCAAGAACACAAATATGTTCAAACGTAATAAAGATAAAGAATGGCGCTAAGCGAATATAAATATCGATGGATTGAGTAAATATCGATATTCATTTTTTTTTTTTTTCCTAAATCTATAACTAAATATATGATGACAAGCTCATTACAATTGCGTTCAGTTGAATACACATAATGTAAAACTGTTGGGGGGAAAAAATATATATTCTGATATATGATAAAAACAGTCGAGTATATATATTCATCATCAAAACATAATACGAGTGTGGTTGATCACAATAAACACATTCCCCAAAACATCATTAACAAAGTAAGTTATATTTCACAATATATTATTATTAATTATATATATAATTTCAATTTATCGAGCAAGTCGTTATTATTATTATTTTAATTCTTTGTGTTTTTTTTTCCCCCTTTTTTTTTTTTTTTTTTTTTTTCTTTCACGCTACACATTAATTATATACACCATTACTTTTTCTTCTTTAATTAATACACGATTTAAATTGTCGTCAATTTATTTTACTTGAAAATTAACATTTTTTATCCCCAATCAATTAGTCAAAAAAAAATTTTAATCAAGTGTATTATTATTCATTTATTTATTTATTTTTTTTTTCATTTATTTAATAAAAAATTAATAAAATAATAATGATAAAAATCTCATTGAAAAATTCGTATTAATAAATTTATTTACTAATAATAGTAAAAAAAAGCATAAAATTAATTTTGATCATTTGTAAAATAATTTTTTTTTTTTTTTTTTTTTTTTTTCAATATTATTTATTAATAACGCAAAATAGTAAGTGTACAACACAGAATTCAACGTAGTCATTGACAATGTACATGTATTTGTATTAAATCCGTTGTGCTTGACTACTGTAGAGGATTAAATTCAATAATATAGATGCATATTAATTTTACATTGATAGGGTACTCCGAGATAATTAACTTTATTATATAATCTATATATAAATTGTCCTACAAATATTCACGTTAATTATATCATGTAAATAAAATAATAATGATAATAATAATAATAATAATAATATAAAATAATAATTGAATATATTTCTGTGTGCATCAATTAAATGTATCAATTAATTTTAATTCATTACATCAATTTAAATGCTGATTTTCATTATTTTATTTTGTTATATTTGAAGATCATTAATTGATTTATTTTTTTTTTTTCTCACTCACATTTTTACTCGTGAATGAGTGAAATAATTAATAATAATGTGTATAATTATGTATTTGTATTATTCTTTGAGCATTGTCGTTACTTACCCTTGTTAAAAATAATATATACACAATGAATTGTAAACTTTCATTCACAGTTGACGGTACACAGTAGAAATAGCAGGTCAGGGGTCAGACATCGTCTTTTCTATTTTAAGTTTTGGCATCTGAAACTACTGTTTAATATTATTGAAATATTATTTTTTATCGTATAATAATAATGAAACGAGAAAAAAAAAAAAAAAAAAAAAAAAAAAAAAAGTTATAATGTAAAATTATTGAAAATACTGAATTTAATGTTGGGAAAAAAATGGCATTAAAGTTTAATTGCACACGTTTACTTACACTGATATTTTCGTAGAAATCCAACATAATTTTAATCACGTGAATAAATTAAATTGAAAAATATATGAGATAATTTAAATAATTAAATTTTTCTCACTATTTAATTTAATAATATCATACTAAATAATAATAATAATACCGAATAAAACCAACTAATACGATTACAATTTAAAAATTTCCTCTATATAAATTCTATAAATTTAATACTACTAGAAAATATTTCACCACAATGAAATATAAATTCTTTTGAACATGAAAAAAAAAACATATTTTACTTCATTGATATTCTGATTTTTATTTTTTATTTTTATTTTTCAAAGGGCAACTCTGAACAAAAATCCTCTACGTATTAAAATGAATTAACCAATAAAATAAAAAAATAAAATAAAAATAAATATAAAAAAATATATTTATTGAAAAATCAATGAAAAAATTTTCATAAAAGATGATAAAAAAATATATATATATATATATATTCCTTTTTATTATAATTATTATTTTTTCAATTTTTTTTTTTTTTTACTTGCAATAGTTTAGTCACGAATGATGTGCATTACGCTCTAATGCACATTACCTCACTACCACGTACCAATATAAATCACCAAGTGCCATTAAACTTGTGAAATCGCACTAAAGTTCTTATGGATAATATAATCAATGAAATTTATTTCTTTTTATGAATTTCATTTTGATATATCGTTTATACTCACAACTATTTTTTTCATTCACTCTGTAAACTGCTCTTGAAAAAAAAAAAAAAAAAAAAAAAAATAGAATAGAAAACCACCCAAACTCATCATCATCATCATCATCATTATCATCATCATCACTAATTCAATGTTTATTGGTAAAGTTAATTACAAAATCAATCAATTTATATATATCAGAAAAAGCTATTTACGATAATAGAATCGCGAAAAAAAATAAAAAATATATAAATAAAATAAATAAAATAAATAAATACTAAACTTGTCTAATCAACATAAACCACCTAACACAATGATAATTAACGATGAGCTCTTTCAAATTCTTTTATCAAGAAAAAACACACATCGATACAATAGATTCTCACCATGATTGTATTAATCTTATTAAATCAAACTCATTTACACCCTATACGTTTAAAATTCTTCCTTTTATTTTTTTTTGTTATTTTTTTTTTTTTTACCTCTATCCTTCACCTCTCTCTCCTTCACATTCATTCGATTAAAATTCAAATGAAGTTTGAAACAACTTTTACATTCACGATATTTATCATCATCCGGGCTGAACAATCGACCTCTAAGTATTTAGAAGTAAACACGAACGAAAGAAGGTAAAAAGATTGAAATATTGAACAAAAAAAAAAAAAAAAAGTAGGTAGTAAATAGAGGTAAAATGTTTATCTTTACAAAAAAAAAAACAATGACACATTATAATTAAATAAAGTTACAATTAATTTTTTTTATTTATTATTATTATTATTATTATTATTATTTTATTTTTTTTTTTTTTTTTTTTTTTGCAGTTCAATAGAAAATAACAAATGAAATTAATTATCTAAATGTACTTTAGTGGTGTTATAAATGTAAATAAAAAATTAAATATTATGAGTAAATTAAAAATTCATATTTCAGATTTTAAAGTGAATATTAACATTATTTTCCGAAATTTCTATTTCAACTACATATAATTTTAATTAATATTATAAAAATTTTTTGATTGCACAATTTAAAATGATTTTCTCGAAATGTCAAATTTTTGTTTTCAACTTTAACAATATAAATTCACTGTACACAATAAAAATTTTTAAAAAGTGTCAAATTCAGAGGGTGGTAAATGATGTTTTCCTGTTTTTTTTTTTTTTTTTTTCTTGTTAAAAATATCACGTAGAGCGATGTACAGTGTAACATTTGGAATATTGGAGTTTGTAGTATACGAAATATGAGATCACTTTGTACAAAGCTACTGAAAAAAAAAAAAAAAAAAAAAAAACTGTATATCTGTTCAATCTTTTTACAAAAAAATGGGTCAAAGAAGATAAGCACGTTTTGTATAGTAATCATATATATTTATTTATTTATCTGTTTATTTCTTTGTAAATATATTAAATTACCTTTTTGATTTTTTACATATTTTTATATTTGAATATAAAATATTTCAATTATCAAAATTTTCACATTCAAAATATGATTGATCGAAAAAATACTCGTCAAATATTGAAATACGAGCAAAAATAAATAAATAAATAAAATTTTTATTTTCTCAGTCAACAAATCTTCGTGAGTAAAAAACTTAAAAAGTTTGTCAAAACATGAAATATATATATTTCGGCAATCCATACCTCTCTCTATATCAAAATGAAATATTAAATTTATTTATTCCAACTATATTCACTTTATATACGTACAATTTTCCATCTGTTCAAATTATAATTTATCATACATAAATTTACGAGTATATATATTACATCAAACTGAATAAGCAATGGAATAAATATTTTTTTGTCATATTGTAATGCCATGAAATTCGAAAAGAAAAATTTTTGTTTATGTACATTTTATAATCGCAGAAATTTATTTTTAATTTTTTGTTTTTTTAATTTAATAATTTTTCATTCGATTAATTTTCATTTTCTTCATTAAATCATCTTCTCTCCAATTTTCCCACCTTCTTCATTGTTTCCTCCATTTTCTTCCTTTATTATATTAAATTGTACGAATACTTTCTAATACATAATTTTGACTTAAACAAAGTAATATTAAAAGAAGAGTTATAATAAAGTTTTTATTAGTGATTTCATCTATAACTTTGTACATTGGTGAGATTATCGAGATATTATATCCAGAAAATATTTCATATATAAAAGTTATGGGATAAAATGTGAGTGTAGGCGTATTTAAACTTATATAATAACTCTCACAGTTGTGATATTAAATAATTACAATTTACTAATTTAAAAGTTATAAACGACAATATGATAATAACAATGACAATAAAAATAATGATATATTTATTGATAATTAATATTGAATACAATCAATTTCTCATTAATTGTATTACTCGTAAATTATTTTTTCTTTTTTCATATATAATTTTTCGCAATTTTCGCACATCAAAATTCACTATAGAATTAATTTACAGCAAATTATATTATCGATGATAGACAAATTTAATTTTATTAATTGACAATCCAAAAACGACAACGAATGATGAAGATTTTTTTTTTTTTTTTTTTTTTTTTTTTTCGATAGTTTAGGGTAGTGTCTAATTGACCAGAACTGTCTAAAATACAATTCGTAAATATTATTAAAAAATAAAAAAATTTATAACTGTACAATATTATTTTTTCAGATTACACACGTGCACCAGTCAATCATATACTAGTTGTCATCAAACAACATCAAGATTAATAATTGTGAAAAAAAATAAAAAATAAAAAAAAACGAGCAACATGTCCACTTCCGTAAGTCAATTAATCTACGACACCAACTTATACTTTATAATATAAAATATCATAGCATAACAACAGTAGAAAAATTACTAAGAAACGTAATACATTTATTACCTTAGATATATCTTTAGATTGCTAAAAATGATTTCTAAAATTAATATCACACCCATAAAGTAAATGAATGTACCATATCGTCGAGATAATATTAATCGCAGTTGTGGGATAGAATAAAATAAAAAAATGAAAAAAAAAAAATACAAAAAATACAAAAAATACAAAAAATAAAGATGAATTTGACAATGAAAAAGTTGCTCTATATTTCTCGGCTTATTTACATGTCGCAGTTTATTTTATTTCTTTATTTTTTATTTTTTTTTCATTTTTCAATATATCGGATACTCCTGGGCAATATTGATCTTCCATGTCACTTCAGAATTTAACCTTCATCTCGTCAGGGAGGTCCTTCATTGTATTCAACTCCTCTCACGCACTAATAAACACCATCTCAACTCTAGACACATCTCGTCTAATATTTTGTGTATCAATTAAATTTCCAAATTCAATTACATCAATACGATATGTGTATACAAACAAAATATGAAAAAAAAAAAAAAACAAACAAACAAACAAAAAATAAAAACTTACACGTAAAACTGTCACATAATAAAATTAGCTTTTGTAGCAAAGTAAGAGAGGAAAACAATTCAATGAAAAGAAAACTTTTGCCTTATCATTCGGTTGGCAATTTATTGATTATCATGGCGAAAAACAAACAAAAAAAAATATATTAATAATAGTTTCACACTTAGAGTGTGTGAACACAAATTAGAAAAATAAAATAGATGAAAAAAAATTTTTTTTTTTTTTTTTTTTGTGATAGAATAATAAATAATTAACTAAACAATAATTGAATTAAGTTGCTAAATGAATTTAATTATATATAAAAGCTCCATGTAATCATCCCTATTGGAATTTTCTCATTATATAAAAGTTACTTTTCTCTTTAAGAAGTAAAAAAAAAAAATAAACAAACAAACAAACAAACAAAGAAACAAACAAAAATAAAAACATGTATACGTATGATTAAAGTAAAAGAGAAAAAAAAAAATTGAAAATTAAAAAAATATATTTTCATTACCAGATTAATCAATATCAGTTTAATTAATTCCATTAATAAACTAAAATCCATGAAATACCATCACTAAAATGAGTTCATTATCTAATTAACAAATAAATATAACAACTATACAACAACTTCAATGTCATATAACTTTATCAGATCAACTCTTTTAATCTCAATTTGATACCCAAACATTTACTCAACTCTCTTTTCAACATTTTTTTTTTTTTCTTTTTCCTTTTTTTTCGCTTTTTTATATCATATTTTCCCCCCCAATAAAATGAAAACTACTATCAAAATATACTTTCATCAAGACATAATTGGACAAATGAATCATATAAAAAACTCATACATGAAAAATTCTTCTTATCAACACAACAGACATGTTGAAATAATCATGTATGGATACATGATATATCAAGTGCTTCTTGTCTACTAGCAGGTATTTTCAACCCCACAATATTTACTTCATCAAGAAATTGAGTGTATCAAAGATATTTGTAGTGTATTGGATATATATTGTAGTATCAACCCACATTTTTTCCATCCACACCTCTATCTGAATCATTGTAATCAACGACTTTTTGTTTTTACAATAATAAAAAAAAAAAACGAAAAAAAAATTCCATATAAATTTTATTTACTGTTTATTTATTTTTAATGCTCTATAAAAATTATCTATTTATATTGATTTAATTTTATTGAGTGAATTAATAATAATTAATTTATTTGCAAATTCAAAAGTTAATATGATACATGGGTAGATCTATATTGAAAATATATATATAAAGTTTAATTTGCTAATTAGAAAAGTAATTTCAAATATCATGAGAGAAATTTAATTTAAATTTATCCAAAAGTCATATCAACTAATACAATATACATAATAATAATAATAATAATAATAATAAATTAATTTCTATTACTTATCAAATTATTATTTCAGGAGGATATTGAATTTAATAGTCCATCTATTCAGCAAGAAATGATGGAATTGCAAGCTAAAAAATGTCATAATGGATCAATTTCACATGCAGGTAAAAATAAAAAAATTCTATAATAATAAATTCAATATTTGTTTATTGATATAAATTCATTGTAATACTTTAGTAGAATATAATTGGAAATGGTGGAATATTATGCAATAATAATATCCGATTTATTCACCATCTTCCGGTTAATCGTCAATATCTTGGTCTACCACAAATTGCTCATTAGTCTGTAAACACAAAACATTATATCTACATTTAAAAATATAAATTTGGATTATAATCCTTTGACTTACTTCTCCATATATTTCTTCTAAAGAAATATATAAAAATAGGAAAAATATTTAAAATAATCAAAAGACAACGTCAACAAACTATTTAAAAGTAATAACTAATTTCTGCTTACGCTGATAAAAATCCTCTCAAGTTTATATTGCAATAAAAGCAAACTCAACATACGATACATATACCAAACTCGCCTCAACTTCTGAGATAAATACACAGTATTTACAATTTATGATTTCACATGCTAAGAATATATATATGTGTGGTAACAGTACCACTACCATGACTATTTAACATCGAAATTTAATGGATTCCTATTCCGGTCACCCGAACATTTTCAACTCAATATAGAACGTGCAATTCATGATGTCTAATGCAAAAATTCATCCACAGATGCACATACATATAATTCAATTGAATAAATAATGATTTTCTTTAATATTAAATAAAAATAAAAATAAATTTATTTACACAATTGAACAAAACAAAATTATCAATATCCAAATTTTGCCTGATGAAATTTAAAAAAAAAATCATAAATAAATCATTTTACTTTTATGAAAAAAATTTTTTAATTCTCAATAAAATTACCCTGATATAATTTTTATATTTCCATGTTTTTTAGGCTGGTGTCCAGAAATATGGGACAGTATTCTCTGTTGGCCACCCACTGCTCCAGGTGTCATGGCTGAACTTCCTTGTCCTCGGTATATTGCAGGATTCGATTTGAATGTCAGTACAATAAAATATTAAAAATTTTAATATATATATATTGTTTTTATTGAATAATAAATTTAATTAATTATTACAGGCAAATGCAACCAAACAATGTTTAAATAATGGTCAATGGTATATAAATAACGAAACAAATTACACATGGAGTAATTATACCCAATGTTATAGTACTCAACTCGTGACAGTACTCATGGATTTATCAGATGTTCAATCACACAATGGAACATTAATAAAAGTATAATAAATCACTTAGACACATAATAAAATCATTATTATTTGATTTTAATCTAACACGTTGTTATAGAAATATTTGCCAATAGTGAAAACTATATCAACTGTTGGTTATGCCGTGTCATTTTTCACTCTTGTCATTGCATTTTGTATTTTGGCAACAATCAAGTAAGTTCAGTGAAATTAAATATCACAAATATTTACTATCTGTATAAATAAAATTATTAATATTATTGAGTTATTATAAATAATAATTTTCATGTTTATCTGTTTTTTGTTTTTTTTTTTTTTTGTTTTTTCATAGAAAACTCCGGTGTGCAAGGAATATGTTGCACATGCATCTATTTGCATCATTTATGACACGTGCCTTTATGGCACTGCTGAAAGATATGCTATTTATTTCAGGACTTGGCTTTTCATCAAATATTTTTATTAGAAATGGAGCGAGTTATTGGCGAGTTGATAATATTGAAAATGGTGGAACTAATTGGCCATGCAAAGCATTCACTAGTTTATGGCAATATTTTATTCTTGCTAATTATTTTTGGATTCTCATGGAGGGTTTATATCTTCATAATTTAGTATTTTTTGCATTATTCTCTGATTCGGATTCAAATATCCGAAGTTATGTTGCTCTTGGATGGGGTAAGAAAAATTTTTAATTATTATTAAATATACAATTTTATTATAGATAATTGAGATTTTATTTTTATTTTTATTCTATCAAGGTTTACCAGCTTTTTTTGTTTTACCGTGGATTTTTATGCGCGCTACACTAGAGGACACATTTTGCTGGACAACAAATATGAATTTTTTAGTTTTCTTGGCAATACGTGTACCAACGATACTCTCAATATTGGTAATTTCATCATCATTCTTTTATATTATATTAATTATTGAGTGTATAAAATACATGATTATTAATTTTTATTTCTTATTTCAGATTAATTTTGTACTTTTTATCAATATCATCAGAGTTCTCTACTCAAAATTGAAATCAACCGTATCAGAAGAAACTCATCTGTACAAGTGAGACAGTTTTTTTTTTTTCTAGTTAAAAATTATGAAAATTAAATTAAATATATGCAATGATTTTTTTTTTTTTTTTTTTTTATATTATTCAGACGATGGGCTAAGAGTACATTGGTCCTGGTTCCATTGTTTGGTATTCATTATACGATATTCCTCGGATTATCTTACAGCATTGATATTGATGAAAGAGTTGAACTCATTTGGCTCACTGGTGATCAACTTTTTGCTTCGTTTCAAGTACCCAAAACTTTAAATATTATTTTACTCAATTATTATTATTTTTTTTTTTTTCTTATTCATTCATATGATAAACAAAACCAAAAAAAAAAAAAATTATAATCACTTTTTTTCTTTTTGTATTCCATTAAGGGTTTCTTTGTCGCTGTGCTCTACTGTTTCTTGAATACTGAAGTAAGAACGGAAGTTGCTCGAGTTATTAGACGTAAAAAATGGGCAAAATTACGAACTGGAAAATGGGGAGAGCGCTCATCAACGCGGTGTAACAGTATGTGCAGTTGTAATGGCACAAAATTTGGAATGAAAAAAGTGTCTAAACAAAAAAATTCCTGGTGGTCATTTCCATTAATTTGTTTTTTACATAAACCGTCAATTCGTCATTCTACCCACTCGATGGCGAGTACACAAGGTGTTTGGTTTTGTTTTTGTTTTTGTTTTTTTTTATTTTTCTTATTAACATATTATTTGTTTAATAAATTTTTATATGAGTAAATGATATTTAATCGTGTATATATTGCAAATATATTTTACATGTTTGCATCATAAATCTCATAAATTTAATAATTTTCATTTGCATATTACATTTAAATTTATTTATAAATTATTTAACATCTGTGTAATGACAGCATATGCAATAATATAAATAAATTCAATAATATTTTATATACAGATGTTACAACACGAGGCTGTAGTTTAGCAAGCAGCCGTGGATGCCTTGAAATTATTGGTCATGGTCTTAGCAGCAGTACCACAAATACTTATGAACAAACAACAAGTCAAAGCTCACAACTTCACAGCAAGTACACAGATCAATCGTTACTCTCATTTTCCTCAAATGTATGTTTATTATATTATATTTATATATATACATATTTATTTTCTATTATTAAATAGATTATTTATCTATTTGTTTGTATTTAGGCTTCTGATACTGAAGGAAATTATTGTCATAATCTAACTGAAAAACCTAATCGACCTCATGATTTACATCGTTGGAGTGATTCTGAATCGTGTAGTCTAGCATTGGAACTGCACAATTATCCATTGCCCTGATTGTTAAATATAAAAAAAAAAACACAAGTTATATTTGTGAAAGAGGATTCAAAAAAAAACGACAACTATCAAAGAGATGATAAATATCATCAAAAAAATTTACCATCGTAATTCTTGAACAGATCTAAATGACATTTTATAATGATGTTCGAATACATGATCTCTTATTTGAAGTCTTATAGTCAAATTAATTATAAAAGTTCAAAAAAAAAAAAAAAAAAAAAACCAACAAACAAAGAAACGAATAAGCCGAGCCATCGTAGAAATTCTTATACTCAGTTTTGATATACATTTACTTATTACTTACCGGATGAATAATGAATAAAACAGTTTTTTTTTTTTTGTAATAAAAAATAAACAAACAATTATGAATATTAAGATGCTAAGGTAATTAGAAATAAATGACTACTTGTAGTAGCGAAAAACTGTAAGATCAATGTCATTTATATTGTATTTAATGACGTATTTTTTGTGATAATTAATATCTTGAAAATTGATGCAATAGGAATATAAGAAAAAGAAACAAATGAAAATATGCACAAAATATGTGAAATTATTAAATATTCAATACTTTAAATATTAAATATAATGACACAAAAATCATAATAATATTATGTATGATGATATACCATTACCGAAAAGAGGCTCTCTATGTGGTAACACGTTATCTTTCGGTGAAAATATTCTATATATAAAAATTGTGTGCTGCGATTTTATTAAATGCAAATAATATATGTAATTACAGTGCAAATAAGATAAGTTTTTGGTGTTAAATATATAAGATTTGTGCATAAAAAATTATTTGGCCATATATTTATTTTTGTCAATATCACGGTTTCTTTTTCTTTTTCCCTCGATGCATTCATGTGGATTAAAAAAAATTTACATAAGTGCAATTATTAGTCAATGAATGATGACTTTTTTTATTGCAAAAACAAAAAAAAATTAATAATGAAAAAAATTTAAAACAATTTATTTCGTGGATCCAATGATTCCCACCACGATGTGTCGCCTCTCAATTTTGCTAATTTTGCATCATGCAACATGATACTTGCCCTCATTTGCTCAACCGTATTTGATTGACCATAATAATCAACAAAAATTCCATCTGGATCAACTAAATACATTATAATAGTGTGATCCACCTGTAATTTAAAAATATTTTCTCTTTATATATAAAAGATTAATGTATAAATATCAATTTTATATCACGAATAGATCAATATTATTAGACTATTTAGGAATAATAAATAATAAACATACAATGTAATCATTATCGCTGTCCTTCGGTCCATTACTGAAATAGACACGGTAAGCTTTGCAAGCTTGAGCAACTTGATCTGGAGTACCAGTAAGTCCAATTATTTTATCGGAAAATTCTTTGCAGTATTTTTCAACAATTTGTGGTGTATCTCTATCCGGATCGACGGAAATGAAGATCGGTTGGATTTTAAAATTATATTTTTCCTCTAAAAAAAAATTTGATATAAATAAAATTTAATAAATTAATAAAATCACATCGAAATATATATATGTCAATTAATCTTACCTAATAGATTAACAGTATTAACCATTTTTTCAATTTCATCAGGACAAACGTCTGGACAATGTGTGAATCCAAAGTATATCAGGATCCATTGACCCAGGAAATCATCAGAAGATACCAATTGACCTTTAGAATTCACTAATTCGAATTTCCCACCGATACTCGCTTTACCTAATGATCTTCTTCTTTCACGGTCTACCTCTAAATCTTTCAGTTGTTTCAAATAATACACATATCCCACACAGACGGAACCAATTGCACTACCAATAATAAAACTTTTCCATGTCATTGGCGTTTTAATGTTAAATGGCTTCGATTTTTTTTTAGATATTTTTATTTGGTTCTCTTGTTTCAAACATCTCGTTATAAAAATATTTCTTTTCTGAAACTAAAAAAATTGCAGCATATCAGTACATAACCAATTGTAATACCGGAATGAATAAGTTATGTCACATGTTTTATAAAATTGATAATATTCCCAAACTTTTATGTATATATATTGAAGAATTGTTAATTTACCTGGGTGAATACTGAACTTGAACGTATTTGGGGTTTACACAAAGTGCGTATTATTGATGAAGCCATGATTTAAACACCAATGATAAATTAACATACAGGTTATGTTGAATGAAACATAAAGGTGAATACCCAATGAAGAAATTCATCACGTGCCACCGGTAATTGCAGTTACCGTGTATATTACATTTTATTTGTATTTTGCAAAAATAATCGTTTCTTATCCTTTATTCCTATTAATTTACCAGTATCACCAATGTACCGCATGCATATGATTAACCACCACATGTTCACTTAGGCCCAATATACAAAAATAAAACTCTTGAAACACAAAAACCGCAATTTAAATCATCATAACAAATCGTACCAATTTTTTTTATTTCTCATAGATGCACTCTCTCCCACAATATTTTAATCAGTGTAAATTTTTGAAATATAGATACATGAAAAAATATGATCATTTTTATAATAAAGTGATATCTAAATGTATATCTTACATACAACAATATTCAAACACTCAATTATTCCTCAACTCACATTGGAATATCATATTTAAACTTTATCCAATCATAATTCGCCATTTGGAGTTGTGAATACCGGTCAAATTTTTATTGGTTACTGCTCATTGCGTGGTTGTACGTGATTGGCTCACGAGCTTGACATCAAGTTTCATTACACGCATATGTGTGAGTCACACATAAACACGCTGATATTATAATCTCAATATATTTTTAGAGGTTCTCAATTTTTACCTTAAATTGATATAAATTTGAATCGTTCAAAACATGAATTAAAAATAGAAAAAATTAATCTACTCCGATTATTTGAGTCAATTTATTGAAATTTTTGCAATTATATTATTTTATATATCATTTTCCATTTAGATTTTTGTATTTTTCAAATGTTTTTATAGCGTAAAACAGGCTCTTCTAGTTGGTTGGTGTAAATTGGGATGTGTAAAATCATATCACGTGACCTGAATACACTCAAAAACTATATATTGACATTGTCATATGTGTGTGTGAAATTTTTATACACGATTTATATATCCATGAGTAGGAAGCGTCAATCTCGAATTCCGTATGAAAAACTTCGTGGCATTTATACGTGAGCAACCATAAGAAATAGTCGAAAGGATAAATTACAATTTTATAACGACGCGTGAAAACGCGAAGTGTCTTTAAAAGTTAAAATTAATTGAATTATTAGTTAAATAAAATTGTTAATACTCTACTAGTTATATTCATCACTAGTTAATAATAATGAAAAATTTAATATATATCGGTCTGGCATTTGCACTTGTATTTGGTAAATATTTCATATTTTTATTATTAATATTTTTTTTATACTTCAATATTTATAATTAATTTTAATATTTTCTATATTTCAATTTTAATAATAATTATTGAAATAATTAATTTTTATTCAGCATCTGCAACAGCCCAACATGATGATGACGATGACGATGATTCGATTGGAACAGTTGATAAAGATTTCGGTTCGAGTCGAGAAGCTTCCAGAACAGGTATTTCATGAGAGATTAATTTCGTGGAAAAAATAAATTAATAAATAAAAATTATAAATGTTATTTAAATAGAAAAATTAGTTGAGTATTATTAATTCGTTGAATTGATCTTCTCATTCAGATGATGAGGTCGTCAAAAGAGAAGGCGAAGCAATAAAAATTGATGGACTGAATGCGGCACAAATTCAAGAATTACGTGATAAAGCTGAAAAATATAATTTTCAAACGGAAGTTAATCGAATGATGAAACTTATTATTAATTCATTATATAGAAACAAAGAAATATTTTTAAGGGAATTAATTTCAAATGCATCTGATGCATTGGACAAAATACGTTTATTATCTCTTACGAATAAAAATATTCTTGATGCAAATTCGGAATTGTCAATCAGGATAAAAGCTGATACTGAAAATAAAATATTGAGTATAACTGATACCGGTATCGGAATGACAAAAGCAGATTTAATAAGTAATCTCGGTACAATTGCTAAATCCGGCACTGCTGAATTTTTATCAAAAATGCAAGATGTTTCTAGTACACAAGATATGAATGATATGATCGGTCAATTTGGAGTAGGATTTTATTCAGCATTTTTGGTAGCCAACAAAATTGTTGTTACAACAAAACATAATGATGATAAACAATATATTTGGGAATCAGACAGCAGTAGCTTTAGCATCGTTGAGGACCCACGGGGTACGACAATTCCACGCGGTACAACAGTTAGCTTACACTTGAAAGAAGAAGCGCTTGATTTCTTGGAACAAGATACCATTAAAAATCTTATCAAAAAATATTCTCAGTTCATTGATTTTCCAATTTATCTGTGGGCCAGTAAAACTATTAAAGTTGAGGAGGATAATGAAGATGTAGAAACAAAAACAGAAGAAAAAGAAAAAGAAACAACTGATGAGGATGAAGATGCAAATATTGAAGAGGCAACTGAGGACCAGGAGAAAAAAAAGAAAATGATTGACAAAACCGTTTGGGATTGGGAACTGATAAATGAGTCCAAACCAATTTGGACATTGAAACCATCTGAAGTTGAAGAAAAAGATTATGCCGAATTTTACAAGGCATTGACTAAAGACAGTGATGATCCATTAAGTAAAGTTCATTTCGTTGCTGAAGGTGAAGTAAGTTTCAAAGCACTTTTATTTATACCAAAAATACAACCCAGTGATAGTTTTAATCGTTATGGTACTAAGACAGATAATATCAAATTATTTGTACGTCGTGTATTCATCACCGACAAAATTAACGATATAATGCCCAATTATCTCAATTTCATTCGTGGTATTGTCGACAGTGATGATTTACCACTCAATGTCTCACGTGAAAATTTACAACAGCACAAACTTCTTAAGGTAATTAAAAAGAAACTCGTACGTAAAGTACTTGACATGATTAAAAAACTATCCAATGAGGAATACGCTAAATTCTGGAAAGAATACAGTACAAATATTAAACTTGGTGTAATTGACGATGCACAAAATCGTGCACGTTTATCCAAACTTTTACTATTCAAATCATCCAAAAATGCATCAACCAGTCTTTCCGATTACATTAAAAATATGAAACCAAATCAAAAAGCAATTTATTATATTGCCGGTGTTAGTGAAGATGAAGTTAAAAAATCTCCATTCGTCGAGCGTCTTATCAAGAAGAATTATGAAGTTTTGTTTTTGACTGAAGCTGCTGATGAATATGTCATTTCAGCAATTCCATTGTTCGATGGCAAGAAATTCCAAAATGTTGCTAAAGAAGGTTTCACATTGGATGAAAGTGATAAAGCTAAACAGCGTATGACAGAATTGCAAACAACCTATGAACCACTGATAAAATGGCTCGGTGAGAATCTGAATGAATACATCAGCAAAGCTCAAGTTTCTGAACGTTTGACCGATTCACCATGTGCACTTGTTGCCAGTATGTTCGGTTGGACGGGTAATATGGAGAGAATTGCCATATCAAATGCACATCAAAAATCTGATGATCCACAAAAATCATATTATCTTAATCAAAAGAAAACATTGGAAATAAATCCAAGACATCCACTCATTCGTGAATTACTTCGAAGAGTAGAAGCTGATAGAGAAGATGTGACAGCAAAGGAAATTGCTCGGATGATGTTCCAAACAGCAACGCTCCGATCAGGATACATGCTCCGTGAAACTTCTAGTTTTGCTGAGAGTGTTGAGCATTTAATGAGAAAAACACTTGGAATTTCTGTTGATGAGACACCAGAAGAAGAAGATGACGATGATGATGATGATGATGAATCTATTGAAAGCGCTTCATCGGAATCAGAAAAAGCAAATGAAGTTGATGAAGAAGAACCAAAGGATGATGAACACGATGAATTATAAATGTAAATCATATATTCGATTGACTTCTACCATGTGATTTAATGAAAATCATTTTATTTTCTCTGCAATTTCACCATTAAAGTCAAGATCTCACTCATTGATTTTCTCATATAATTCAACGACACAAATACATCGCATGACATTACAAACATTAATGTCTACTTCAATCACATCAAGACTCTTGATACATAAAAATCATTAATGTATCTTAATCTTATTTCTATTCTTCTTTTTTTATCGCTCCATTTATTGTTCTTCCGACTTTTTTTATTTTTTATTATTTTTTTTTTTTTTGGTTTAATGTTTGAATTATAAATTTGTACTTATGATGAAAGTACATATTTCTGTCAACTTACCATATGAAAATCCATTTGTATAATAAATTTATTATATTAATTTAAACGATTTATTCTTATTCATCATCAATAAATATTCCCTAAAATATCATCTGTTTATTTCCTCTATTATTGTAGTTAAACTATTGTAGATCATTTAAACACCACAATGATATATCTGCAATCACAATAACAAAGATATGTGTCTTCAACCTTTGACATGATTTATCTTTATGTAAAAATAAGCAAACACACATTTATACAACTGAGACATTATACTGAACGACTGTTTATTTTACATCAGAAACGGCAGTAAAATTCGCATGTATACGACGACAATATCATTAATATCTTGAATCGAATAATTTACGTAAATTTATGTTGTTTAATAATTAAACAATAAATAACATTTGTGTGAACATTCAATTTTTTTATTATTACATAATCAAATAATTATTATTACCACTGTAATTGACATGTCCTTCTTTACAATTGTAAACAAAAAAAGAAAATTAAAAAAAAAGTGACTTGTGAATGGATTATTTTAATGCCAGTGGAGTCACTGCAATTGTCCTTTTTATAATTGGTAGTGAATTCAATTAGTGCCAATCTGTCAAATTAAATTCAAATTTGCACTAGTTGTTGAATTTTTTAATAAAGATATAATTTTTGCACTGATTTTACATCGATAATTAACTTCATCTGAACGATACAATCCATCCGATCATCAAGAATCCTTTATCACTGGAAAAAAGAAAAAAAAAAAAAAAGTGAGAATATTATAATATGATTGTTACATGTTAATTATTAATTTATATCTGAACAACATTGGTAAAATGGTTAGTTAAATATTTATTTGATAAATTTATAATAATAATTAAATAATTAGTAATAATAAGTAAATATTGAACGTGAAATAATAATATTACAGATGTGTTTCTTCGTTACTGACAACAGTTTTATAGAATGGGTTTTTAAAACAAAAATTCATCGGCATTTGACTACAGCTTGGATATTATTACCAATTGGGTCATTATTTACTGCCGCTTTAATTGTTTTAATTATGGTAAAAATTGTACATAAATAAAAAAAAAATAAAAAAAAGACAAAGGAGAAAAAAAAAATTACTGAAAATATTTTTTTATTAGGTGCTGTTCAATAGATGTCCACTGATAATAGCAGCATTAGTGACAGCCATTCTTATTATAATAATATTATTCGTTACTCTTATATCGCTTAATGAAAAATCAATTTATATATAAATAAATAACGTTACGTATTCAATTATACCAGAAAAATATATATATAAAATTTTACTTACTTTTGTTAACAGGTTTCGATTGAAGTTTGTATTTAATCATATCATCAGAAACCCTCACAACTGTTTTCACGTAATGATCTAATGTTTTCTTCATCAGTTCATAATTCTGGAATTAAAATTTTTTCCAATAATTAGATAAATAAGATGAGAAGGAAATTATGGGATGAATTATTTCAATTTTACCTCAATATAAGTAATATCCTCTGTACTGGCATACTCCAATTCATATAGTAAAATCTCCAGTGTATTGAATGGCAGCCAAACGGCTGGCCCTGTTGCAATTAATGGACTAACTAATCCAAAATATTCTTTACCATGGCCTAAAACTGCATTTATATACTCCACTGCTAAATCAGTAGCCTCCAAAAGTCTTCCGGAATTCAAGATAAGTCTGAGTAATTCTGCTGCATTTCGTTTCTAAAATCAATTATTATTTATTATAATTATTCATTATTATTAATAAATATTTGATAAAATTTAATTGTTTGATAGAGTTACTTTGTAGGAAGCCAATAACCATTGAGGAATAAATGCGCCATTATGAAGAATTTTTCTCACAACTCCTTTATGTAATTCACTGCCAGTCTTTGTTTCATGTGAAAATATTAATTTTTCTAACAATCTCCACGCAACATCTGCCACGTTTGTTCCCGATCCAGTAATATCAAAAACATCATTTTGTATTAACCAGTCCCAAGCATTACTATCGTCATTTTGACTTAATCGTAAACATTGTGAGGTCAAACTTTCTAAAACTGAACTCTTTCCTATATTAAATTTATCGCACAATTGCAATGCAGTGACATACAATCCAACATTTGATAAAATTGCTATGAGTTCAGAGGGAACAGCTTGTACAACTGTATGCATTTCTGACTTGAATTTTGATAATTTTAATCTTGCATCAACTAAATAATATTCATTCTGAATGTCTTTTAATTCCAAAACTTCAACTAATTTTTTTACTTTATAATGTAATACTTCTTTGCCATTTATACTACGTTTTATTTTCGGGTTTGTCTCATCGGGATACGTTTCATCAATAACTGGACGAACAATCCATTTATATTTATCATTGACTAGGCTTAACGCATTGATACATGCCAATAAACATTGAGCTTGTCGTGTAATTATTGGTACAGAATGCGATTCTTGACTGAGACGCATTGCTTGTTCATACATAATTGATGCAGCTTTTCGCATGTTACCTTTATTAATGTGAAAACTATATAAAAAGTTGTAATAATTATTTTCCATTAAATCAACACTGCGTGCTCTGCTAATGACTATTCTCTCCAAATCTTCGTACATATCCACATATGGGAATAATACCAAGTCAATTAATTTTTTTCGTTCAAATAATGTTACAACTAATTGTCGTAAACAATCAGAACGACGTGCTGCATCGGGATTAGAATTTAAACAATGATAAGCCTCTTTGTGGTGACCCAAATCTAAATGTTGTGCGAATATAATTGAGTGTAAAGTTGGTAAATTCGGATCATCTTTATCCGCTACGGTAATTGCTGTTTCCGCTAATTCTATTATACAATCTGATGCACTGTGTTGTTCAAATAATTCAATAATTTTTATATAATAATGTACTAATGCATTATTTTCTGAGGTCGTTGGAACGTCTAATAATACATTAGCCAAAAATGTATCAGTGAGAATTCCATTAGAAGCATGTAAAAAATTATCACAGGCTTTTCGTGTTTCTGCCATTTCTAGCAGTGCAACTGCTAGAATAAATTTTCGCGATGCACTATTCCATTCGCACCATGTGCTGAGTAATCTAACGTACTCTTGTACCAGGAGAAATTGACAGCTGGACAAAAGCCACTCGGGAAATATGAAATTTCCTGAAATAGGCCAGACAAGTTGAGCTATTAGAGTGATATGAGTCAACATTCCTTGATGCCACGGTACCATTGAACCCGTGTCTATCTCCATATTATTGGCCATTAAAATATGTGCGTGTTTTGCACCAGCACTTTGAACAAATAATTCTAAAAGTGACATTGACCGATGATGTCGATGTGTTACTAGAGCTCGTGTTTCTGTTAATTTTAATTTTGATAATCTTTGCACGCTATTCTCGACAATCGCTTGACGCGATGTGGCTGTTGCTGTAGATTCACATATCCACATTACAACGTAATATGCTTGAGTCAGTACGACAGTTCGTGGTGCAAGTGATGATTTAATTGCATGAAGCATACGCGAATCAAAAACTTCTGGTCGTGATAAAACAATTTGTTGTAAAATTAATAAATCACGACAAATTGAAAATCGTAATAATGTTATTTGCGTTACGCTTTCAGATATTGTAGATATTCCCAATTGACTGCTAAAATAGTGTGTGATATTTAATAGCATTCTCGATGCCTCGGGTTCACTATCAAGCTTCAATTTACTCGGTTGTCCCAAATCATAAGTTAATGCTTCCAATAGCATCGCCATAGCGCTCGATGCATCTTTAACATTTTCCAATTTATGATATAATTCCCGTTGAAAATCAAAATCAGACAGTGGATCATCAGATTCCAATGAAAGCCTTGAAAACAAATCATCAACAATATTATCTGGACTCTGCAAATGATAGAGTTCACGTTCTATGCCAGTTTTAATTTCTTCCGATAATTGTTCTTCCAACATTACCAGCGCTGACATCAATGCTATTAAATCTTGACATGTATCCTCATCTTGAGATAAAATTGGTGTTGTCTTGAATCGAGATGCATAACATTTTTCATTGGATAACATTAAATGTTCCAATGCTTCCATTGGTCGTAAAAATGAAAGTGATGATTTTTTTAAAAGCGCTACACCATAAACATTCGGCAATAGCAATAGTCCAACTGGTCTGCTTCCATTGACGTGATATTGTATTACACATGAATAAAACTTTGACCAACATCTATTCGCAATATCCAAATATTCTTCATCCATTAATTCATAATCCATAACTTCGGCTTGTATTTCAGCTTCTACAGCCATACAAACTCGTTCTTTCAATAATGCCGGTGAAAGTGTCATATCAGCCATGAGATTTGATCGTCTGTAAATACTTAATGCCCGTGTAATATCAGCAAGTGAAAATTGTCCAGGATGAAAGATATAATTAATATAAGCTTGTCTTGGATCAGTTCCAGGATCGCTCACGATGTAATCACGATCCGGTGATTGTTCCAAAACGGCTGTTTCCCATTCAGACGTTACTTGATTACCGCTGAGGGGTAATTGTGCATGAGTAACGGCAACTGTATCCATATCGATTGTCCTCCAAACTGCCCATAATCTTGTAGTAGTGAATGCAAAATCAACAAGATGCTGATCTGGCGCAAATAACGTACAGATTCTAATGAATTTAAATAATCCAGCATCCTGAACTGGTTTAAGAATACTGAATTCACAACTATTAGTAAATTTAAGATACGCCCCAAGATATAATTCGTTGTCGGTAGATCCCAAAATTTTTCTCAACATATGTCCATGCGCACCCTGAGATGCTAGACGATTGTCAACTGCTACATCAGCAACAGCAATACATCGCTCTTCATTGCATGACCACATTCTCACATTGCCTTCGCGACATAATGCAAATAAATACGTATCATTGCCGCATGTATGAATAACAAGTGACATTGCAACTTGACCATCGGTACTACGTCCACGAAATGCTGTGGCAATACCGCTCAAAAATCTGGGTACTATAGAATCTTGCTTCAACTCACTCGTAACAACCAACCTCGTTACTGTATCAAAACGTAATAATAAAATGCTTCCAGTGTTGTAAGCCAACGCAAATACTGCCTCTTCATGTGGGAGTGTTAGCCACGATGCCGCAGCATGGGGAACTCTGAAATTTGACGTACCCACACTATTAATAACATGGAATGAAAGTGGATCGCGGGCAGTTTGTGCTGAGGCTTCGCCTAAAATTGATTGAACAGCAAGATCTGGATGAGATCCCAAAAGATTTTCCTGTAAAATATACCAATTATTTATTTAGAATATTCAAATATTCTAAATATTAATTTTTTTTTTTCTTATTTTTTATTTATTATTATTATTTACTTGCCTGTTTGTGAATTTTATCAGGATGTGGAAATACGAGTTTGTGAATACTGGAGACTGTTGCAACCAAAATAATTACGGAATTTACTGTTTCATGGATTGTTATCCCATCGAGTATTGGAGTGTCGGTAAACTTGTATCGAACTTTGCAATTTACTAAATTAACATCAAGACTGTGTTCCACTAATTCTAATACGTCATGAGAAATTCGCCAATATATAAAACGATTACGAGTGTAGTATTTTGAATTATCTTTGTAAGCATAGCCACTCGCGCGTTCCGGTACTTTTATATCCTGTAGAGTACTTTGGCTTCCACCTAAAATTTGTTTATCATTATAATCATGTAAATTTAATTGATTTATATATATATATTCACTTATAAATATCCAAATTTCACATTCTGCTATTTTATATCATACATTATAATAAGTATATTTATAAGTAAAAAATGAATCTGTGTATACACATGAGCCGGATATTTCTTATTTAGGTTATGAATGATTTTTACCGGTATTTAACGTTATTTCGTTCCATTTTTCTGGTTGCGTTTGATTAGGTACGACTTCACGATAACCCAAAGAAAATTCTACCATTTTTCACTTTTATTTGTATACTTTTTCAATTTACAGATCAAATTTGAATCTCAATCCAAAAATATCGCTCATTTTGAGCGGGGAAACTGCCATTTACAATTTCAACAAACGCTGTATCTACATAAATCCAGTCCTATTTGCTATTCCTGCAATCTTATTTTGTCCTATTCGTCGTTTCCACTTTTAAATTTCCAGCATGAACATTATGCCTTGGAAGAGAGTAAACATATGCATCCTATTCAAATCGTAGTAATACCTGGTAGTGTTTTTTTCTTTATCACTGCTTATATATTTTTGGATTCTAAAATTGAGGTTAGTAAACTGGACTACTTTTCTAGTCTTGCCTGTACACATCAGCTGTTGCATGTAAAACAGATGTTGTTCTGGAATCAACTGTAAATACAATTCAAAATATAGTGATGTGTAACATATTTTAATCGAATTTATTTAATATTAATCCAAAAAAATGGTAGACGCATCAACGAAAAAAACTTTGAGTGGAATCCCTTTATTGCAAACCAAAGCTGGACCGAGAGATAAAGATTTATGGGTTCAAAGACTTAAAGAAGAATATACAGCCCTTATCAAAGTATATTTAAAATATTAATAACAAATACACTCCATATGGGTGTTTTTTTTTTTTTTTTTTTTACAATTAAACATTATTGTTTATTTCAGTATGTACAAAATAACAAAGGAGCCGACAATGATTGGTTTAGATTAGAATCGAATAAAGAAGGGACCAAGTGGTTTGGAAAATGTTGGTTTATTCACAATTTATTAAAGTACGAGTTTGAAGTGGAATTCGATGTAAGATTCGAAAATTTATATTTAATAAGAAATGAAAAATCAAATGTGTAACGAATTATTTTTTTTTTTTATCAAGATTCCAGTAACGTATCCTGTTACGTCTCCGGAATTGGCCCTTCCAGAGCTCGATGGCAAGACAGCAAAAATGTATCGAGGTGGGAAAATTTGTTTGAGTGATCACTTTAAACCATTATGGGCGCGGAACGTTCCAAAATTTGGAATAGCTCATGCTATGGCACTTGGAGTATGCTGATAAATATTATCATCAATGTGATATCACGACTTTCAATTAATAACTAACAATAATAATTTATATTACAGCTTGGACCTTGGCTTGCTGTAGAAGTTCCGGATCTAATTGAAAAAGGCATTATAAAACATAAAGAACAGTAAAGAAAAAAAATTAATCTGTGACATCTTCATTCCTAGATTTTTTACCTTTATCCGTTGATTGATACTATGATTTCTGGATTCGCGAGTATATACAATGTTTCTTAAATTCAATAAATTATATTTTACATTTTTTACATTCTCTTATTAGTTTCACTGTATAGTTACGATTATTTATCCTCGTCACCGAGTTTTATTTTTTTCGTGTGTTTGATAATTTCATTTAACTTGTGTAAGTCTTTCAATGATACTTGACCAGTTCCACGATCTATTGGTTTTGGCTGTGATGCATCGGGTTTCCATCCGAGCATATAAATTATTTGAAAAGTAGCTGGAATATATTTATCACCATTTTCTTTTAATTTTCCATATAATTCCTCATATATTGCGGCTGCCGCTATCATCGTATCTCTTTTCAAATGTAATGAACGATTTCTTGCAGCATTATTCTCTGCCATTCCTTTATATAAATGAAAAAAAAAAAAATAAATAAATAAATAATATCACTGTGCAATGTACGTAATTGTTCCATCATAATTAATGCGTCTTACCTTTCAAGTCTCGCATAAGTTCAAAAATTGAGGGAAAACCAACAACCAATTCATCACAATCTATGGTCAACATCGTGAATCCTGCACGATTCATTAAACTTCCAATGTCTCGGATTTGAGTAAATGGCGATATATGGGGTGATATTCCACCATTCCTTTCGAGTTCAGCTAATTGCAATGAACTCCTATTTATTAAAATAATTAATCATGAATAAATTTTGAAGATAAAATTGAATGTGAAATTAAAAATATATTCATTTACCTTAATTCATAGAGTGTGTCACCACCAAATATTGCTGCCATAAATACACCGTCATTTTTCAAACTTGTGATAATATTGTTGAAACATCCTGGAAGATCATTCACCCAATGTAAACTCAAACAACTTATCACCAAGTCCAAGCTATTTTCATCTAATGAAAAAGACTCTTCATCTAAAATTTTTTTTTCAACATTGACATCCACAGGTACTTCGGCTTGATCTAAATATGTTGGACACATATCTGCCATAATAAGATTTTTCACATTATCACCCGAAATATGTTTTGACAAGTGTCCTCTACCGCAACCTAAGTCTAATGCCAGCTTAAATTCTCGTTTAATATCAAATATCCTATCAGCTAATCTATAACCTATTTCATCTTTGATGTAATCATACAATTTCACGTCGGGATCTTGTGCTGCACGTTCTCTCTGCAAGAGTTTTGTTTGCCTATCAAAAACATTCATAATACTATTTGGTGGTAAAGCAAAACATGATTGAGATGTGCAAATATTTCTGATACTTGATGATGATAATATTCCACTTATTGTGCGATTGAAAAGCATTTTGTTGGTGTTTTTTTTCAAAATGTGTTTAAATATCTGGATAATAATTTATTAGCCATATAATAAACTCCAAGATTTTTCATTAAAACTAATACCGAATGTAAAATTGAAACGAGATGTACTTCTCCTAATTTTTGATTTCCTCACATTTCCTAATCAGTACAATTTTAGCATGCATAGTAGTGACCTCTGCTGGAGAATACTTGTCGGCCAAATATATCATTTCCGTCAGAAGTTATCGGCAATTGTAAAACGTTTATATGCATTTCAATACTCGAACGTTGATGAGTATTTAATAATTGTCATTGATTTTTGTTAAATATTTTAAAATAACGTTCGCAAGATTAGTGATTTTTTTATATAATATGGGACAACATGTATCAAGAACGGATTTCGAATGGAGTTATAATGAAGAACCTCATGCAACACGTCGCAAATTAATTTTAGGTAATATTCAAATGGCTCATAATTATACACAATAAATTATCATTAAATTGATGTTATGATTTCAGAAAAATATCCACAAATCAAAAAACTTTTCGGTTACGACAGCAATTTTAAATGGATAGTAACCGGTATGGTTTTAGTACAATTTGCTTCAATGTTTATTGTAAAAGATTTAAGTTATCCTATATTATTTCTGTTGGCATACTGTTTTGGTGGTGTGATTAATCATTCACTTATGTTGGGTAAGTCATGAGATAATAATTTCATAATCATGTTGACGTATTATAATGATAAATATAAATTTTTTTCTAGCTATTCATGAAATATCACACAATCTTGCATTTGGACATGCTAGACCCAGAGCTAATAGATTATTTGGATTTTTCGCCAATTTGCCAATTGGATTACCAATATCAATTAGCTTCAAGAAATATCACCTGGAACATCATCGGGTAAAATTTTTCATTACCATTCGAAATAAATTAAGATGAATTAATTTATAAGTATTTTTTGTTTAAAATAGTATCAAGGAGATGAGTATCTTGATACCGATTTGCCAACTTTATTAGAAGCTAAATTGTTTTGCACAACTTTTGGAAAATTTTTTTGGGTTATTCTTCAACCGTTTTTCTATTCGTTTAGACCACTGATAGTTTACCCAAAAGCACCCACGACACTAGAATACGTTAATTTAATAATACAATTAATTTTCGATGGATTGGTGTGGTATTTTCTTGGTAAGTATTTGTTTTTTAAAATTTTTTTTATTTTTAATAAACTAAATGTTCAAACGTCATAATTATTTTTTTTAAAGGTGGAAAAGTGTTAGTTTACTTTTTAATTGGATCAGTTATGGCCATGGGACTGCATCCCGTAGCAGGTCACTTCATTTCAGAACATTATATGTATAAAAAAGGATATGAAACCTATAGTTATTATGGCCCATTAAATTTTATTACTTTCAACGTTGGTTATCACAACGAGCATCATGATTTTCCTGCTGTTCCAGGCTCTCGACTCCCACAAGTATGAAATAATAATATAAAAAGTGAAATTAAAAATTAATATTTCATATGCAAAATTAATTGATTAATTTTTTGTTTTTTTTGTAAATTTCAGGTAAGACGAATAGCTCCTGAATTTTATGAAAATTTACCGCAACACAATTCTTGGACTTCAGTGCTTTATGATTTCATTATGGATCCTGATATTGGTCCCTATGCCCGTATGAAACGTAAACATCGCGGTTTAGACTCATAAATTGAATAACGCAATCATGAAATTTTTGTACAGCTTTCTTTCATATAAGAAAAAAAAGTCTTACATATACATTTTTTATTTAATACAAACAACGATCAAATATTTTATGATATCAATTTACAAAAATTATCTAGGTTGTTTGATTTTCTCGTGTGTTGTAACATGATTCTCCAATTATTGCACAATTTTATGAAAATCGTAAACGCATGTAACATAATATACTATTATTATTATATAAAAATTTGAAAATTAAAAACAAAGACCGTGTACTATAATATACAAATGAAATAAATATATACAAACATATTCCCTGAATTCTCGAGCGTTGCTATGATAATATTAAAATTGAATGAAAATAAGGAAATAATTGAATGAACTAAAGTTTGAACTTAGCATCTGGTTCACGGGTGACAGATAATTATTTTTATAAATGTATTTTATTTATATTATATCTTTTTTATCACGTATTTAAATATACAAATAACACAAACGCCATCAACGATGAATTGCACAACTAATGATGTGATGTGATACCATATATATATATATATATATATATATAAGAATGAAGCTTCGAGAAAATACGAAACAGATTCTAAATTGTGACATTAGCAATATTACATGATCATTTTATGGAATCAAATATACTGAGGGGTGTTTCAAATTTTTTTTATCAATAAGTGAATAAATAAAATGGCAAGTGTTAGTGAAGAAAATGTAACTGAGAACCAGGTATAGGATACTAATATTATTCAAAATTACCAATAAATATAACAAATAACCTCAATTATAGATAAAACTATTATATAGTGTTATAAATTTTTATGTCAATATTTATTATTTATGTTTCAGATGCCCACTCCAAAGATAAAACACGATTGGTATCAAACTGAGTCCACTGTGATTGTAACTATTTTAGCGAAAAATGTAAAAAATGTTAAAGTTTGCTGCAATGAACGAACAGTGAGTAAATTATATTTTCCAAGAAAAAAAATATGCTTTACATTTTATTACAATTTGAACGAAATTATTCAATATTAAATCGTTTTTTTTATAGCTTAGTGTTGGTGCTGAATTACCATCTGGTAGCGATTACAGTTTGGAACTTGATTTAGCACATGAAATAGTATCAGATCAATGTACACACAAAGTTACTCCATCTAAAATTGAAATTAAACTTAAGAAACGTGATGGTCTTAGATGGAACACTCTTGAAGGCAGTCCTGTTGCACAACAAGCTATTCAACCAATTCCACAAGGTAAATTTTACGAATTATAAAATACAATGATACAAATAATAATATTATTTTCATTCTATTTTCTGTGTAGAAATTCTTCAAATAAATAATGAACCGCCCAAATATCCAAGTTCAAGCAAAAAATCAAAAGATTGGGATAAGGTAGAGAAAGAAATAAAGAAACAAGAGGAAGAAGAGAAACCTGAAGGAGAGGCTGCACTCAATTCGCTTTTCCAAAAAATATATGGCACTGGATCAGATGAAGTCAAAAGAGCCATGAATAAATCATTTGTGAGTAATAAGAACAAAACAAAAAAAAATTTTAGCGAATTCTATCTATTATTGACAAATAATTTTCAATTATTCACAATGTTAATTGCAGCAAGAATCTGGTGGTACTGTTTTGAGTACAAACTGGACAGAAGTAGGAAAAAAAACAGTTAAACGTCAATCTCCAGATGGTCTCGAGTGGAAATCATGGGATTAATAAACAACTATTTATTTTTGCATCAGTCACAATGACGGATAATTTTGACAAATAAAAAAATTAATTATTCACTAACAAGATTTTCAACGTCCATTCGCATATATTTTTTTTTTTTTGGTTAAAATCATCTATATTATTATTTTGTACAATTAATTTATAACAAAATTTATTTCTAATGATTAGTTCATCCAATACCAATTACCAACATAATTCCTACTAAATTAAAAATGTAAATAAAAAATCAAATTTTCAATGGCCTCTTTCATTTTGTATATTATGTATGTTCATATGTCCCCATATTGCTGCTATATACATCGGAATTAATTCGCTTTATTTTCATGGTATTAATATTATCAATAATTCCATTATCATAATACTATATGTATATTTATCATTATTTCAACTTCATGATGACATTCTACTGCAAAGAAATAGAATAATGCAAAGTGAGCCTATAAGAATCGTTCTATTTGAAAGAAGAGTCGAATTAGATTCATCTTGAGGCTCTTTAATTAATAAATTATTCAATTGGGGTGACCATTTGTCATTACTTATTTTTTCCAAACTTTTTTCCAACGAATGAAAATGATTCCTGAATAATGCTTCATTTTCTTTTTGACCAGTAGTAACAATTTTATGAACATTTTCTAATCGTTTGTTATTGTAAATTATTGAAGCACCCAGTGATAATATAGCAATTAAAGCCGACGCTAAAATTGATAAATATTTATATTTTTGAGCGTTCATCGTTTGACTATCATGATATTCTTTAATTGCCGTTGCCAGTTGAGTGAAATAATCTCTCTCTTCATTTTCTAAAAAACTCATTTGCGACATAATTTTATTTTGCTCTTGTAACGCTTTATTTTCCATTATTGTTAAGTGTACGTACTTTGGATCTTCTCTTTTTGTTTGAATTAATTCTCCATAAATATTTTTTAATTTATCCGCTATTGTAGATACTTCATTTGTAAGATTTCTACGTCGATCTTGACAATCAAACAGTTTATCCTGCACGATAATCATTTGACGTTTAGCTAATTCAACATCTTCCAGTCCAGTTATTTGTTGATACCATTGCCACCAATGAATAAGGGGTTTTGGAATTGTCGCTGATGATTCTAAAGATGTTGATTTTAAATTTTGAATAATTGTAGCGCCATTTACATGCTGATAAAAACAAAGAAAATATATAGGAAAATTTTAGTACGATATTAATTATTAATTGTAACTCATTAAAATCAAACATTACTGTGTATACCTTAACAATAGCATCATATTTCTTAGTTGCAATATTTTGCATATTTGTCATGCGCACTTGAGCACTCCCAGTTGCATTTTCAATAGCACTGGACAATACCGGTAATTTATTAATTCGACATGTAATTGCTTCCAATAGTTTTCGAGAATTGCTGGACATTTTATTCAATCAAATTGAGATATAATTCCCGGCATTTTTAGGTTAAATTGTTTGTATATGTAAATGTGCTAGAGTATTTTTATAATTTTTTGCAAGGATGAATGACAGTTTTTATGTAGCACTAGGTTGGTATTACTTTAAATCGATGTTCTACAAAAAAATTTTGATAATATAAGATCATCCACATGAATCAAGTATCGTCAAATGTAAAGCCACCTTTTTTGACAATGGAAAAAAAAAATTTAGGGCACTTGTTATTTTTTTTTACTGAGTTGTCATGATATGAACAAGTGTTGTAAACCACGATATACACACATCGTAAAAAAATAATCATGGCAGGTTCAGCATTGAGACGTCTTATGGCAGAGTATAAACGTATGTGAAAACCTCAAAAATAATTCTCTATTAATTTTATATTAATTAATTAACATCAGTGTCCATCTAGATTGTTTATTTTTTCACTTAACGCCAATAAAATTTTTCACTTTCAGAATTAACCTTAAATCCACCTGAAGGAATAGTTGCAGGTCCAATTAATGAAGAAAATTTTTTCGAATGGGAAGCTCTCATTACGTGGGTATTTTTTTTTTTTTTTTTTTTGAATTATTCTTATATTCGAATCAATTAATTTACAATCTATATTTAATAAATTTTTATTAAATTTTTGGTGTACAATAGTGGACCAGAAGGTACATGCTTTGAAGGTGGAGTTTTTCCAGCGAAACTTATTTTCCCGCCAGACTATCCATTGAGTCCACCAAAAATGCAATTTACCTGTGAAATATTCCATCCAAATAGTAAAAGAATTTTTTTAAAAAGATTTATAAATAATAATAAGTTTCACAGAATAAACTAATTGAATAATTTTCATTTTAGTTTATGCTGATGGTCGAGTATGCATTAGCATTCTTCATGCTCCAGGAGATGATCCAATGGGGTATGAAAGTAGTGCGGAAAGATGGAGTCCAGTACAAAGTGTAGAAAAAATTTTATTAAGTGTTGTCAGCATGTTGGCTGAACCTAATGATGAAAGTGGAGCAAATGTTGATGCAGCCAAGATGTGGCGAGAAGATAGAGCAGAATTTGAAAAAATTGCACAGAAACTTGTGCGCAAAACTTTAGGCATTCCAACATAAAACGTTCATCTTACGATGGCAAAATTTTGATAATTGTAAAATATAATTGTTTATCAACATTGAACAAGAATATACATTTATATATGTATATATATATATATATATGTGGCACTGATTTAAGTGAATAATTAATAAAAACAAAATTATTGAGAGACCGACAGTAAGCGAAATTTCGCCAAATTGTTGTATTGAGAATCATATGTATATAAATGAATTGAATACAGAGCTTTTTGGGTAGTATCGCAACACAATAAAGAACACATATTTTAATGAATAATTCACGAAAACAGATAAAAATTATTGATGTATTTCATTGATCACGACTTCAATTTAATAATTAAGTAAAGTATGAACAAAGTCCACCCAAACTAATTATAAATGATATCGAAAGTAAAATGGTGTAGAATACAAATAACGGATAAACAAAGAATTTAGACATGCGTGTATATATATAAAATCAGATCTAGAATAAACATAAAGTCAAATTTTAGTAGTTCTCATCTCAGCCACTTTCGTCGCTAGTGTTGCATTGTTCTGATAAATAGTGGAACGATGGAATAATTCCAGGTCTGTGGCTCTGTGATGCGTTTGAATTCTTTTATCCAAACGTCTAACTACATATATATATATATATACTTATATTTGCGCAAACGCCATTTTATTACAGTGATGTTAATCCAGGAGGCACTGCTAAACAAGCGTGGCGGAAGTGGGGACCTATTCGCCATTTTCTATTTTTGCGTAGTAGTAAACTAATGTTGTGTGTGTATAAATATTTTATGTGATAAATTAAACAATTTGTGAAAATAGAATTGATGAAAACAGCCGAATTAATATAACGAGATGATAATCGGCAACGCGAGTATCGAAAATCGCGCCGAAACGTACGGACCCATCTACAGTCCGCGTTGCCGCGCATGAAACTCTTCTTTTTTTTTTTCTTTTTTTTTTTTTTTTTTTCGCCTGCACGTAAACATAATTTTGTCTCGCGTTTACTTCTCTGCCTTTTCTTCACTCATTCACGTACGTGCGGAGTGTTAGAGAAGGTTAGTGTACGTGGTGCCATTGTATATTCGGAGATATTACATGTAACCAAAAGTTTTTATTGTCCAAAAAAACATACGTGATACGTCTGTATCAAACATTTATGCGTTCTTTATTTGACTGTGTATCATCATCAGGATAATCCTGACGCGGTGTGTTTCGTTATCTCCGTGTGTACTTTGGCAATTGTGTATAAATTTGTTGACCGAGCTGAAAAACGACAATTTTGTGTGAGGCCTCTTTTACCTCCACACTCATCACATCATAGACACAGGAGAAAGAGAAAAAAAGAAAGATAGGGAGGAAGAGTGTGAGAGTGAGAAAATAATATAGGGGCAAAGCAAAAGCGAAAGCAAGACAGAATTAAAAAAGAATAAAAAGTGCTTCTCGCCCACCAAGAGAACTCTTGGGGCCCATACTGTAAAAATCTTCTTTTTTTTGTTTGTCAGATAAAACGGCAAAAATAATAATAATAATAATAATAATAATAATAAATCTGTGATACTAAACGGTAGTGTAAACGTATATGCATAGATAGTACGAAAGAGGGAAAAAAAAAAAAAAAAAAACCGCACATTAAAAACCGTTTATTCGTATGGACGATAGTAGTGGCCAACCAGAGCACATACACACAGAGACAAGATTCACACTGTACGGATAGTTTCGCATTTTTGACGCGACTTTTTTTTTTTTTTTTTTTTTTTTTTTTTGAAATTGTGACGACGTGTACGTATAATCACGAAATAAAGCGAAAATAGTTTGAAAAAAAAAAAAAAAAGGAATATAATTATTAAGTGAAATAGTAATAAGCGACAATAGGGACATACGGACGAGTGTGCGCGCAAGAAGGGTGATAAATTTTTCTTGTCGAATAAACGTGTGTGTTAAAAGAAAAGAAAAAAAAATATAAATATATTATATTTATATATATATATATATCTCAGAAAGGATGTCTGTGGAATCTGTATCAAGTGACAGGCCTGACGAGACGGATCAAAAAGATGAAGGTACGTGTCAAAAATTATGTTTAATGTATATAAAAATATAAAAATAATATACCAATTATTTTTGTATACGTATTTTGATATATTGTTTATTATCATTATTATTATTATATATATTTTTTTTTTTAAATCATTTTTTTTTTCCTCAACATAAATACATGTGTAAAATCAAGTTTTGTCGATGTACATTATTGTACATAAATTGTATTAATATATGTAATGAATATTGACTTTGTTATCATATAAAAAACGAATATCAACGATTTATTGCTATCATAAATTTTTTTTGAAATTAAGACTGAGTGATTGACGAAAGGTAACCTATCTTTTTTTTTTTTTTTTTTTTTTTTTTTTTTTTTTTTTTTTTTTTTTTCGAGTTCTTCGAAGTTTATTTACCGTTAATCTCAGTAGTTTTTATTAATGGCAATGAAAGAATTGTATTTTTTTTTTTTTTTGTTCCTGATACTTTACATCATTGTTTTTCAAATAATTCAATTTCTTTCTTTCTCTTATAAATTTTTTTTTTTCTTTTCTTTTCATTATATGAATCAAAAAATATATACATTTATTTTTTTTAATCGATGATTGGTAATATTTATTGAATTGAATTATTGAAATATCAATATTGAATAAATTTACAGTTTATAAATTTACACAGAATTTTAAATTAATAAAAATAAAAAATAAAAAATGTCGCCCAAGAATTCCTTGACAAAATCATTAAAAATATATAAACACATAATGAAACTTATCGATTGGATATTTTTCATTCATCATATCATGTCACTTATAATTCAAACATGGGCATATACACAGTCTATACTCATACTGTATGTATATACACACACACACACACTTTATAATAGTTGAAATAATTCCAAGAACATTAGAGATATCATCCTGTATTAAATTTCAAATTAAATATATTTTAATCCAATCGCTCATCACAAATTCAGTCACGTGTTTTTATTTTGGCAGCCAATAATATATATTGTGTAGAGAAAAAAAAAAAAAAAAAAAAAAATTTAATAGTAATAACATTCAATTTATTATACGAATTCTTATTTCGTCTTCTCACTCAAGAGTCAGTAGTAATTTGTCTATCCAATAAATTAGACGCACTCTATAACTGAGTACATATTTAAATTCTTTATTACACTTTTACACTGTGATTTTTTTTTGTTTTTCAATTTTATGCATTCACATAATTCACATAATTTCTATATTCATCAAAACAAATATTTATTTTCATAATATTTTATATTAATAATATTTAATTATTTGAAAAATAATATTTATATTATATATATATATATATATTAATTCTATAAACATTGGAAAAATTCGACGCTAAACTGCTGCTGTTGTTACGTTCTTATTCTTATTCGGTGTAAACATAACTGAAGAGATAATAATATCATTTGTCTTAACGGCTATATATATATCTTAATTCAAATCTTATTTCTTTAATAAAACAAACGTGTATTATTCGTTATATTTTCTTCTTCTTAATAAATAAAAACTCAAAGAGAAATATGAAATTTCCTGAAATGAAATTAACATGTGTACAACATTCAAGATCACGTCGTAACCGTAAACGAAAGCATTCATTGGTAGGACCAACTGGCTCGCCTTACTTAGACGAAACTCTATTATTATGTACGAAAGATTATCAATGGTTTTATACGAAAAAATCAAAAGATTTTACAAAAAAAGTTACTTTCCGTAAGTACACGTTTTGAAAATAAAAACGGAAAAATATATGTATGGATTGGCAAATGAATGAATTTTATTATTGGAAAATTTATGTGTAAAAATTTAATAATGATAAATATTTTCACAAAATTTATATTCATGAATGTATTTGTATTTTTTTTTTTTTTTTTTTTTTCCTTTTTTTTTTTACAGGTGATGAAGCGATTATATCAATGTCGGTTGCCGGTGAGGTGACGGATTCGTCAATTGTTGAAATTGGAAGATCACGGCCTCAATTTCAATATTCTCGGGTAATTATAAAAATGAAAAATTTTCTATAACTGAAATATTTAAAATCAAAACAAAAGTGGATATACACTTCAATACGTTCCATTATTCGTTATGATTATTTTGATTGTAGCAAGAGCTTATGAATATCAAGGCACTGCCTCTATCTAAACAACGTCACAAATGTTTGGACGCCGCTTACAATAAGTAAGTATTGATAATATTAAATGAATTATTTTTAAATTTTCAAATATAAAAGTGTACACATATTGATGTGAGAAAAAAATATATATATATATATTGATGTTTGATATCTAGTTCACGTGGCGTGTGGGAACCTGAACGCTGGCATTTGGATCAAAAACGTAGTGAGACACCATCCGAGGAAGAGCAACGCGCTGGTGGTGGTAGCTGTAGTGGTGGCAAAGGTGATCAACAGGCCATTGAAACTCAAAATAAACGTCGTAGTGGCGATCCACGTGAGCGAATACGTAAAGAGCAAGACGGCATTGTTCTAAGTCCACAACGAAGAAGTTTCAATTCAGGATGTTTTGTCAATGTAACTCTATCAGCCCCACGCCGACCGGATAGTCCAATTGGCAAGACAGAAGTGCCCCACCGTGAGCCTGTACGTCGGATTGGCAGTGGACGTTTATTGACACGTGATATGTGGGACTTTAGACCAGAAAATGAAAAACTGGAACCCGAAAGAACTGAATACAACTATCGCAGCGGTAATCAATCAACGCGTGAACGTGATACACGTGAACAAGGCCGTGAACGTGATTCAATGCGTGATCGTGACATTGCACGCGATCGTAATGATCGTGGTGAGAGGTATGAGAGACGTTCATTTGGTCGTGACTTCAATGATCGAGAAAATTCACGTGAAATAAGAAATGAACGTTCTCATCCAATGGATCGTGATAAAGATCGTGGTAGTAATAGAGATCGTAAATATGGCAATGATCGACGAAGATACGGTAATGATCATCGAGAACCTGAAGAACCTGAGTGGTTTAGTTCCGGTCCAATATCACAGCACGATACGATTGAATTGCGCGGTTTCGATGATATACCCGAGGAAAAGAATATAAAAACAAAGAAAAGTTCACCAGCACAGAAAAAACGTCCCAAGAAAATTTCAACAGACAAAGATGAGAAAACTAATATTAATGAAAATTCAGCAGGACCGAAAGGACGTAGTACTCCTACTGTGATGGATCAACCGATTAATCCAGTCCCAGCACCTCATTCACCAATAACCGAACAGGAAAAGAGTCAAATAACAAATGAAAAAACTGATTCTAATATTGGAGACAGTGCCACGATTGAATCCAGTGATAATGATCGATCTAATGTCAGCAAAAATCATGATGATGAGCCATTAAATTTTAATCTTGATGATTTCCTCAAGTCTGATAATCTCCCGGGTGTTTCTGGTCTTTTAACGAATGGTGTTGGCAACGCAAGTGGAAGTGGATCACGCTTTAGTCAATGGTTCAAACGTGAAAGTCCACTGCAGCAAGATGACAATCGTCGTCCATCGATTCAAGATGAGTTACTCAATAATTTGTTGAATGATATCACTGAGCCCAATATTCAAGTCCCGTCTGTAACAGAATCCAATACTTACTTTGTACCTATTTCACCGGCAAATTCTACTGCCATCACTGACGCAAATGCACCACCATCAACGGGTATTAAACTATTAGAGATGTTGCAACGTGGTAATAAACCAAGTCAAAATGGTCAGGGTGATACTGCCAATAATGTAATGCAAATGATAAAAAATTCATCCATCAAAGATATGGGTAAGATTATATTTAATTATATTTGAAATTTTTTTTTTTTTAAATTAATTTCCAATTTTCTCAATTTTAAATGAAATTTTTTTTGTTTTTTTTATTGTACATTCAGAAGTGAGTGGAAAAGTTGTGCACAGTCTCGAAGAATTAGAGGCACGAATGAGAGGCGGTGCACCACCAATGTCACATATTGAGCCACAGCGAACAAATAAAACCGAAGAGGATTTATCGGCATTTAAAAAATTACTCGCGCAAGTGACTGATGGACAGGCTATACCAGCGGCAAATGGGCCAAATCCTCCGAAAGCACAGCCAATTTCACTTATGCAATTGCTAAAAACTCAACAATCTCAACCACCAATGCAAATGCCACCGCATCAACCATTGATACCTGAACCACAGCCACAGCCTCATCCACCACCCTTCAATCATGATGGTCCACTAGGACCTGCACAACATCCTCATCAAGCTCAAATGCAACATGAAAATTTGTTGAAAGTCTTACGGATACAGCAGGTAAATAAAAAATATATTTATGAAGATATATTTATTTTAATCATTGCAATTTTTTTCATAGCAACAACAACAACAACAACAACAACAACAACAACAACAGCAGCAGCAGCAGCAACAACATAAACAACGTCAGCAACAATCAGACATGTTGTCAATGATGATGAGTGGTCAACAAAGAATGGTTGGTGCAAGTCCAATTCCCCAAGATATGCAGATGTTAGCAAACAACGCCCCATCCAGTCGTGAACTTTTACAACGACCTGAGGCGCAAGCAATTATTCAAGGATTACAGCAGGGCGAAATTACTCGACAACATTTGATACAACAATTACAAAATACCGCAATGCAGCATCGCCATCGTGAAGTTTTGGTGAATATCCTGAAAATGTATGGTAATACCACACCACGTACAGTTAGTCCACATTCTGGTCCTGGGGGATTACCACATGATCCAACGATTCAGCAGATGATTTATCAACAACAACAACAACAACGAGTTCCATCGCCAATGAACACTGGTAAGACATTATTTTTCAATTATCTTTTTTTTTTTTTCTTCTTTTTTTCTACCTGAGTGAATTTTATTCGTAAAATCTATGAGTATGAACTTTTATTTACTTGGGTGATGAAAATTCTGGTATACTTTTATCACTTCTATCATCAATACCATTAATGACTGTTGAAGTAGCATATGATGAGTTATTTGTATATGAACTACAATCTACAACATATTTTATGTATTTGGAATGCAGCTCTTTGCCCACCTCCACTAATATCGTCAAATTCAACAGCCAGTCCTAATATATTAGCAATGCAGCACTCAGGTAATCAAGAGGAATTAATATTTACCACAAAATTGTTGCCAATAGAAATTATATACCAATTGTTTTAATTTAATGCTCATAAAAATGAATTCACTTATTATCATTATTATATTCCTATATTTTTTTTTTTATCGCGGTAAATAATTTTTCATTTTGACAGTGCTACCACACAGAGTGCCATCACCACGTGATCTTGTTATGCATTCGCAATCCATGATTCAATCTGCTATGATCAAGACGAAAATGGAAGAGCAACGTGAAAATTATCGCAAACGACAGGAGCAACAACAAATGCTACAAATACATCAACAACAACAGCATCAGCGCATTTCGAGTCCTGTCAATTCACCATCCAAACAGATGATGAGTCCCACACCGCTTGCATTTACACCAACATCTGTCTTACGCAAAATGACAGCAGAAAAGGAACCTGATGGTGCGATTAAATCTGTTCAACAAATAGAAATAACTCTATCACCCTTATGTGATTATAAAAATTGTAAACCTAACAATAATCGTTATCACTCAATTGAAAAACAATCTGAAAATCGTGGAAATTCAATGAAAAATAAGTCTACCAATTCTCCGTCATTGCGTGTTTTCAAAAAAAATAATTGTAATGACAAAGTAGAAACTGATAATTTGCAATTAAAATTGCATCTATCAGATATGAAAAATGAAAATATTCGTAGTGTTAATAATAATGAATCATTAAAAAAAGATGATGCTTTTATGGCAAATAATAATTCACAAAAAAATTTGTCATCGCAGCAAAAATTAGGAATCACTGTTATGGGCGATACTAATAATAATGATGCAATTATTATTAATGATTCTACGGAAAATAATGCAAAAAAATATAGTTGTGCATCAGGATAAGAGATAATATTAGTAGTAGCTTGCGTTATCGTTGACGATAATACGTTGAGCAAAAATGTCTGACAGTTATGCTTTTACAGTTTTTGAATGGAATAGGATTTAATTGAAGTGCTTTAATACTCTTTAGCTTGAATATGAATCTTTTTCTCTCTTTTTTTTTTTGTTATGTTTTCTTCTCCATTATCCTGCTGCAAATGATAATTAAGACAATTTGTTTTCGTTTCATTATAATTTTTTCTCAATACATAATTTTTTTTTTTTTTTCGTATGTATGAATTGGACATGACTCACTATTTTTTTTTTTTACAATCACTTTATTATTTTTTCTTTCTCTTATTTGATGTCTTTAAAAATCTTTCTTTATTTTGCTATATCACTATTATTTCTCTTTATATGAAAAAAATTACACTTTGTATAACTATGAAATATGTCATTCTGTTAAAGAATATCTCGACACATAATCACAGTAAACAAAATATAATGCAATCACATACAATATTAAGAAAAGAAAAATAACATATATATGTTTACTTAGCTTTCACAATAAACATGAAAAAAAAACGCTTTATTAATACACCCTCTTTACTCCTCCTTTATGTTCACGCTTTTCGCTTTATTGGCCATTTACTGTGTGGGTTTTGTTGGAAATGAACTTTGCATGGTTTTTTTTTTCTGATTTTTTTTTTTTTTTTTAAGATCGGTATAAATTAATTGAGTATTGCGTATTATTTCAAAAATATCTAAAATTACTGAGTTATTAAAAATATTTCACGTAAGTTTTTTTTTTTAACTCAACATCTGTCTCTTCCATTTTTGATATAGGAAATGTCGAGGCATCAAAATTAGCTGCTCAATGTCAAGCAAGTCAAATACAACAAATACAATCAGCTGTTCAGGTATTAGCTCGGGGAGTTTTAGCTCGACAACAAGACAGTCTCAGATCGCAAGCACCACACCAAACTCCGTGGTCAAGTCAATCTGTTAATAAACATCAAGGTATGCTATTTTTGATATTACTTATTTTGGGCAGTTAATGTGTTCACAGTCATTTATTTTTATTTATACAAATATGATTTTTATGCAGGTCGACCAATTGTTAAAGGTGGTGTTACAAATCAATTTCAATATGGTGGCGTTGGACCGATGAATTATCCACAACAGCCACCTCAACAACCAGTTGGACCACGTCCAACACCAAATGTTTTTGGTAATGCAGCCCGTTCGAAGCATACCTTGATATCGGCTCTTCCACATACAAATGTTCCTCAATATAATATTACACCAAATACCGTATTAAGCCAAAGATCCGAACCTATTAACAATCAGATCAAGGCACAACAAATGCAATCACATCTTGCTAATATGCAACAACAGCAGCAGCAACAACACCAACAACAACAACAACAACAACAACGTAATTCATTCATGCTAAACCAAAACTATAACTCTAATCGATCAGGTAAATTTTGAAATCGAATATTTTATTTTTCATTCTTCATTTATTATTTATTATTTAATTTTCCAGTATTCATTTTTCCTTTTATCGTATATTCATTTCTAGATTCCCTGACACCCTCAAAGCCAATTGCATGTATTGGTCAAGATATTAATTAATTCTTTGAAGAATTATTCATCATCATTCATTCCATCGTATTTTTAAGTGATAATATATTAAAAAATTATTATTTATATGTGTTATTGATTATGTTTAATGCAGATATTTTATCAATTATGGATCCACACAATGGCCGAGTCATACGACCACAACAGCCGTTAATTAATATTCCAATGGGACGACAAAATTCACCTGGTAATACTAGTGGTAGTCTATCACCAACCTCAAATCAATTAGCACGATGGTTCAGTCCAGAGTTACTTGCAAAGGCACGTGCTGGAAAATTACCTGAACTTGGACAAACGAATATTTTGTCATTGGAAGAATTAGAGCGACTTCAACAAGCATCAACTACCGTACATAATTAATTCATTCGTAATTATGTAAAAAATGAATTAATAATAATGACCAGTGGTGAAGGTCAAAAGTATTGATCTAATATTGATATATTTGACATAGAGAAGATATTGGGAAAAGAAAAAATAATAATAACTGAATGAGTAAGAAATTAAAGTGTGTCAAACGTTGTGAAGAATTTCAATCAATGACATGAAAAATAAGTACAGTACATGAAGTGGGGAAAAAAAAAAAAAAAAAAAAAAAAAAAAATCTTTTTATATTATCGATCATGTTAGTGAGCGAGATGTCACTTGCCATGAATTTCATGGAATTATTGTTCCAGACTGTATTAATGAAAAGACTGTTACATCATATGATGCTTTGTCTTTGACACATGTAAAAAAAAAAAGAAAAAAAACATGGAATAGAAGACGAAATAAATTACGCTGTGGATTTTCTTGAGGTACAGAACAAAAATTGAAAAAAGATGACGTAAAATCTCATTAAAAGAAATATTACATTTAAGAACAAATGAGTAAATAAAAAAAAATGTAACCACGGCCACGTGAATATTGACATCGTTGTAATGGCTAAATTTGACTGCGAGGAAATGAAAAAAAAAAAAAAAAAATCGAAAGAGACCTGGACGCTATCTGAGTCACACGCATATAAATATAAATAAGTAATATATACTTTTTAGCAGTACAAGGATTACAGTGTCGTTGCCCCGATTAATGAAGAAAAAAAATATATATATATGAGAAATAAAAAGTACGAATAGTGAGGTGGCATAACGTACTTAAACATCAACGTTTAAATGTTGAATTTCGCTCATGAAAAATGAAAAAAAAAAAAATAATAATATACATATATATTTAAAAAATCTTATTAAATAGAAGACAAAACAGAGTGAAATAAACAAGGACATAGGACAGAAAACAAACAGAAAACATTCCATTGGCCATAGATGAACTAAAACGGAAATGAAGAAATATATTTACGTATCGGCGCAATTAATTTTACACATTCAATGATAATTTGTCATCATCATTTATCGCTTTCATTTTCATTTTATTTTATTTATCTTTTTTTTTTTGTTGTTTTTTTTTCTTTTTTTTTTTTTTTTTTTTCTTGGTTTGTTGTTACCAAATGAACTATAATGACATGTAGTTTTATGTTATATTTCTCTGTGCCCGTTATACTTGTGAAGTAGGAGGAACGAATTACTGTGTGTAGCTGATGTAGCCTTTACGTTTTTTTTTTTTTTTTTTTTTTTTTTTTTTTTGTTTATGAGGATCATAAATAACTCTTTGTTTTGTAAACTTAAAGCAAAGATAAAAAAAAATTTTTGAAGACTTAGATTAGATTATTATTGCCGAATGTATCATCAAGTTTTTCGTCTATAGTGTATGCCTTAGATTTTCAAAAAAAAAAAAAACAAAAAAAAATTTGGCTTATAATGAAGATCTATCAATAATTCAATAAGTAAAGAAAGCGAAAATAAAAAAAAAATAAATAAAGAAATATAAAAAGTTATTACTTAAGTAGACGTAAAAATACTCAAATGTTGAACAAAAACTCACTTTCTAGTAAAAAAAAATTTTCGTGTCAACACACAAAGAAAAAAAAAATAAAAAGTAAATCAGTTCATCAATTGTGTACTCCTTGTCATTGTACTGTTTTGTTTTACAACAATGTCCAAGTAACAATTGGCAACAATATTTTTGTTTTTTTTTTTACTTTTATGTGTCCGATACATTAAACTGTACAACTTGATAATTTATATGGATACAAAGTTTTCAATGATAAAACGAATAAATTATGGATACCATACAAACAGATAATTGTGGTTTAGGAAGATTTATAAAAATGCATTGATCTCGAAGATTTTTATCCATCACAATTGTGGAGCGATTGAATGGTAAAAACAATGTTAATCAGCCTAACCAACGACATAACCATTTATTATTTATAAAAATATATGAGCCAGCTCATCTTGAATTATAATTTTTTAATTAAAAATTTCTGCGATTAAAATTTTTTTTTGCCACCACACGCGAATTATGAAATTACTCGAAGTGTTCCCTAGATAAAAAAAATTTTTTTAAATGGAAAAAAAAATTATACATGATATACGGATACACGAATAATTAAAAACTGCACTGCGTTGTTTTTCATTTCAATGAGATAATTTATTTAAGTTTTACGTCATAATAAATAAGAAAATCAAGTCATTAATTCTCCTCCATTATGCCCAATATTTGTTGGCTTTGAGATTGAAGTTGTGTGCTAAGTATTTGAAGATGATAAATAAGTCCTTTTAATCTACAGAATTTTTTGTAAATAATAGTTCGATTCGTATAATGATAAATAAATAAAGTGTCATTCGAGCACTTGACCAAATTATCGGTTATTGTACAGTGGCTCATTTTGTAAATAAAGTTATCAAACACAATAATGTGTAACGAAAATCAAATCTTGTAAAAAATAAACAACCGCCAATAATTTAAATATATATATTGTCGGGTCAAATATTTTTTTTTTTTTTTTTTTTTTTTTCAAAATAATATAAGTAAAATACAATCGCTTGATCAAACGATTTGTAAGAAAAAAAAATAAAGGGCGAGAACCATTGAAATTTTTATTTTGTACGTGTATACTGCAAGCTTTCGGTGAATTTCACCATGAGCGCTGCGTCCTATTGTGTTTTAAAACAATCCGCTGTTGACAGCGCCATGTTACGACATTGTCAAAATGGCGGAATTGAAGACAGGGTGTTTGCTTCGACGCTCTCATCAAGGTATTATATTCGCCAAAATTATCGCAACATAGTCGCATGTAATTTGTTGTATCAGATAAATTACTATCGGGGGCTCGACATCATCAAATATCACATCGAAATAATTCATTTCCGACCAATAAAAATGGACTTCCAACGATACCACAAATCCTACAATTTCCATCTGATTCAATTACTTAAATTATCTTCAGCTTGTAAAAACTCCATTATCTAACTAAATATTCACTTTTTTACATTTTACAACTTCAGTCGTAACTTATGATTTTTTGTAGGTAGTATATCAATCATAATTTACCTAGGAATAAAATTCAATCCTACCTAAAAAAACATACAATAAATTTATTTGTATAATTTTACAAAATTCTGACAAATGTCCTTATGAAGGGAAAATCAGTGGAAAGGTGAATAAAAGGAGGAAAATTGAAGTGCAACAATCCAGCAGATGAAACAACTAATAGTCGTCGAATCGGTCTCTTTTTTTTTTTTTTTTTTTTTTTTTTTTAAACAAATGAGAGGTCGCTATATACGCAACAAGAGAACGTCTAGTTGGCCATAGCTTATTCCCAGTCTTACTCCACACTACAAACGGGGAAAACAAATTAAACTTTATCGTGAATTAAAATGTCAAAATAGGTGATCGCATAAAATGAATCAACTTTAAAGAAAACAAAAAAAAAAAAAACAAGGCCACTACAAATTTGCGTGACTGTGTCAAATACAATACAGGGTTATGTAGTATGGTAAGTAATTCTATTGAAAGGTGGATGAGTGATATAGGTAAATAACTCAAATTAACGTGTGTGTCGAGGGGAAAAAAAAACGTTTTTTCTGATTCGGTCACTTACTCTGTTGAACATTGAGTCAATATAGAAATATTCATTCCACCAATGGTATATTAAATATTATAGCGGCCATTGTGAGTGGTTTGTAATAATTGGCAATTTGAGTTTGTAACTTTAATCACAATTAACGACTTGGGGGAGAAAAAAAAACTGGTTGCAACTGTCCAACAGTACAGAAACATTTGAGGGAAAAGAAAAAAAAGAAAAAAAAGAACAAAAAGACAAAAACCATTAAGTTCTTATTTTCCTCTACGAACGACGCCATATCAGCTTATGCAGTACGTGTGAATATCCCAAAATCGATGATTGTGTACTAGTCATTTCGTATCTTGGTAGTAATAAAACACAGTTGATTCTACTTAGTATTTCACTAAGTATTTCTGTGATTATACAGACATGATGAATTGAGTGACCGTGATATGTAATTAAAACTTATGATATATATTTATATATTACATCATTGAGGATATAAATTATATGCAAAAAAGAATAATAATTAAATTAATGAGTATATATTATATATATATACATATCTTGTTACACCTTTTTTTTTCCTCTCGTTTTTCTTTATTTTACCTACAAATAAAAGTGGATAGGAATTTTTTAAATAATTTTATTTAAATTGTGTTGCAAAAAATGTCTGTGGCTGGTCGTGTGTATTACTATGTGACGACATATGTAGCCATTTTCCCGTCGATAATTAGGCCCATGTAATAAAAGATGGGTATATTGTGTGTGGTGACGTTGGTGGAAGTATTTAGAAAAATAAAACGCAAAGAGATATTGAAATTTTAGTATTGGGCCACAAGATGTCTAGTGATATGCACATAAATTTGATAATGAAAGAAGATTGATATTCATATTGAATATAATTAATTGTGTAAAATTCTACTGGAAGAATTAAGCAAGTCATAATAAATTATTTTATTTATTTATTTATTTATTTATGATAGTTATTGAAGAATGGGAATCCATTGTTTAGGCGTATTGAACTGAACGTTACGGTTGAGTTTATAAAATAATGATGAGAAATTAGGGGAATAAAAATGATACGAGTTATTTGTGAAAAAAAAAAATAAACGACCGAGTGTGTGAAAAAAAAAACATAATAATAATAAAGAGATTATAAATAAATGTGTGACAATAGAGTGTGATATCTTAATTATTTAAACATTTGAATATTTAATATTATTACGTGCAACGCATTTAAATAATTATTTGATGAAGAAAGGGGGTATCGATATATCGTTCGGTAAGGAAATTATTAAAATCCTTATGTAATGAAATTATGTATATAGATTTATAGACGAACAAGTGTTGGTAGAAAATACTTTGAGAGCAAAAAAAATTTCAAGTATAAAATATAATTACAACTAGTAATTATTTTTTGATACAATAAATTATGAGGAATATTTAAAGAAATATAATGGATTCCATTATTTTTTTTTACGCTGCATGAGAATATTCTTGAAAACAACTATAAAAAAAAAACTGTCTGATTTATCATTTAAAATCTACATTGAAATCGGATATCTATACTAGTTGATTAAAATATTATCAATGGTAAATCAACAACGCCATTTTGTGGCTCTCATAATTCGCCAACTCAACACATAGAAATTTAATGCGTACCTATACGCATTCATATACGTGATATACCGGATGATGTCTGTGATAATTAAATTCACGCAAGTGCAGATTGAAGTGCTTATATAAATAATATTTCATTGTTAAATATTGAGTTATTTAACATTTGGAATGCATCAAATTCATCTTTAGACAATTGTATCTCGAAATGGCGTCCATGTCAGCCATTATAAAAAAAATAATTCAATTTTCACATTGTAATTCAATAAATTAACTAAAATCGAATGGATACCAAGTGTTCTGAAACATCAGAGAACAAATAGAAAAAAAATATTATATTTGAATTATAATATTAATAATACAGATAAAATCAAGTAATTTTTTTGAGGTAAATGTTTATTGCAATAATCACCATTGTTGGTTAATTATTCATTGGCGCTACTGTCGCTCATGGGTGCCGGAAGAGGGAGAGGTAAAGGATACGTTATGTGAAGGGAATGTAGGGAGGGTCAGTATCTCGTTTTATATTCAGTCAAAGCTTTATACATTAGTAATAGTAAAGAAAGAAGTGAATTCTTTAAGAAAATTCGTTTTAATATTCTCAGAGACACGCGCACCGAAATATTTTTAATTTCTCACAGAATTTAGGGTGAGTCATTTTTCCCATTATTTTCGATACAATAAAACTTTTTAAAAATTTTTTTTTTGGCGATAGTATGAATTGTGAGGGATACTGTACAAAGCAAGTAGAGCGACATAGACATTATAAAACGACAAGCAACAGCGAGATCTACCGTTGGTGGGGCGTAGCTTAGAATTCGCCATCTGTTTTCAAGATTGAACCCACCGTACCCATTGTATGTCATGGTGGGAAAAAGACAGTTGTTGGTTTTCGGGTTGTTTGCCCATTCTCCTTATAACCAAGAGGAGATGTGACATGAGTATGTCGTAACTGCCCATATTTGAGGGATCGCGTTTTCATCTAATTTATAATCCCAAATTCTTTCGCCATAACTCTTCTTGTGCCACTGATTATTGTGATTGTATTCCACTTTGCATTAACATATAATATTTGTTAGAAAAATCGAGCCACGTGTTGAAGAAGCGTGTATTTTATTCGGAAATTAATTGGGGTAGATAAAAATTTCGTGCATATATATATATTTTTTTGTTTGTTCTGTATATGTAAAATCGAGAGGTTAGACATTAATTAATGAAATATTATTATAACATGTGAGTATCACCGGATATTATTTCATTATATAAATTATTTCTTTTCTTTCTCATGGAAAAAAATTTTTTTGTTTATTCATTTTTTTTTTTTTTCAATTTATTTATTTATAATATGATCAATCTTATACGTGAATGTGATGATGATATCAATAAATAAATAATTGAATATGAATTAATAAATTTTCGTACTTTACTAAAGTCAATCGCTGAAGTGAAAAAAAAAAGCAATCAACTATAAATTAAAATGGAAAAAAATTATGTATATGAATTGTTGAAAGATAAAAAATTATTTTTAATCTGGACTTGATAAAATTTTTTATAATATGTCAAAATATTAATTACATTGAAAATACTTTGATATTTCCTATTGAGATGCTATTGCTATTCATTATTGGCACATGCGCACAAATAAATATAAAATATTTAATGAAATAAATTATATATATGTTATTTTTATTATTATTATTATTATTTTATTTTATTTTTTCATTTTATTCAATTGAACATTTGTATTTATATGAATATGAGGAGAATCTTTGAACATCTATTGTAATAATATAAATAGAATGGAATTTACAACCTCCACTCAATTGAGTTATTTGTCATTATTATGTTAGGTATTATGAAATTTTATCTGCTTAACGTGTCTACTATTGGGAAATGGAGATTCATACAACTTGAGATGAATTGATTTTTTACTGTACAGCAGTTGAATGATGGATCATTTTATTTAGAATTTAGTGGATTATCATGTGTTTGTTCATGCACGTCTGACATAAAATTAAAATATTATATAAGTGAACGAAGTTTTTTGAGCCATTTATTGGACAGTGATCACTACAGTTGATACCAGTGACATATAATAATTATTATTTCTTTCAATAACGGGATTATTTTGTATGTTATCCGTTTTGTGTATAAATATTTGAAGAATATTGGATGCATTTACAAAAATGTTGATGGAAGCGATTGGTTTTCGACGCAGGTGAAATCACAAATAACATTTACAATGGACGAATATGAGAAAAAGTTTGCAGAGATGCAAAAATACATACCATTCTTGGAGGCGATGATTGAGAGACTTCAAAATGTGCCAGATAGATCACGAGAAGTACAATTACAGAAAATGCAGCAGTTACATGGAATTCTATCAAGCAGTAAAAGAAAGTACGTTGGCGCTTTCAATCTACTATATCCCTACAATGACATTCATCTTCATCATTTTGATTCAAGTTGATTGATTAATTGATATATATATATGGAAAAAAAAAAAAGAAAAAAAAACAATTGAATGCAGAACGTATGCAGATGACGGAAACATCGGAACGTTTGTGTTTGCAACACAATAGTGAATGGATTGTATTATTTATTATCTAGTTTTTAAATAAACATCTGCTATAGGGAAAGTTGACGTGAAAAAATGTCATAAATGCTGATCTCAAAGTATTTTCTCATCACCAATATTTATTGCTTGATAATTTCTGGAACCTGCATACGTTTTGTTTTTTGTTTTTTATTTTTTATTTATTTATTTATTTATTCATTTATTTATTTATTATTATTATTATTATTATTTTTTTTTTCACTTTTTCACAATATCATTTCTTTTATCTTATTGTTTGCACATTAAAAATATCTATATAATTTTTTTTTCATCTTGATGATAATTTCATTTTCTCTTTTTTACCAGATTGAAGATTGAAACTTTGCAAAGATGCGAAGATGTACTACAAAAACTGCACAGTAAAGTAGAAAAGGTAGATATGTTACTGCCAGTCACGTATTATATTGCATTGTTAAAATTAAAGATTGTAGTTTATCATGTTGATTTTGCGAAATATCTCTATGATAATTGATCGATATCACGCGTGTTGATAAATCACCCATGTATATTTTATTACGATATCCTAAATTATTTCATGAACATTCTAGTGCTTATTGTAGTTATGACATGTAATTATGTTACTTAGGCTATTTTTATATAGTTCTCTTCAATTATTTCTATCTGATCATTGGATATAGCGGTATAGTAGTTTTTTCTAATCCAACACGAGTTTCAGGGGACGAATCCTGTTTCAAATTCTGTCGCAAAAGAAACCAGAGAGCATGCTGCTGGCCCATCAAAGTAAGTTTTAGTTTATTGGTAGAAAATAACTTGTTGATACGTGATTGAAAATGAAAAAAAAATTATTAGAAAATTGGATGTGTATGTGAAAGGAAAAAAAAAAAAAAAAAAAAAAAAATTATGCAATTTTCAGTGCATCACAAACAATTGACGGCAAATCATCAGAAACTCGATTTGTATCTAAAAAGATACAATCAATAAAAAAAATGGATGAAACTCCAGCAAGCCCTAGTCCACCGGCAAGTCCGGATGTTACGTTTAAACCTATTGCAACTAGTCCTATTATGATTCCCACTGAACGGACTCATGATTATAGCCACGATAAAATGGACAGTAAACCCGCAAGTCCAGATGAGATTGAAACTGTTGCCACAAAACAACCAATCATTATTCCCACTGAAAGGAAAAATGAGTGGCCAGAAAATATTACTTCTGATGAATCATCGAAAACTAGCAGCTATGGATCACACAAAGCAACCGATTCTAGATCGCATCAAAGACATATACCACCTTTAATCAATTCTACATCTGATTCTAGAAGATTTTCTTCATCTGAGAAAAATCGCTCGGAAGTTATACATATAGATGATGATTCCGATACAACGCAAATAGATAATCGTATCCAAAATAGGCTTCTGTCATCCGAATTATGTAAGACTTCACAAAAAAATTCAACCTCATTGTTAGCATCCCCGCCCCCAGCGTTGAACGCACCTCCACTTTCTATGGAAGATTTAGCCGAATTACTTGATGAAACTACCGATGGAAATTCCAAAAAAATATCACATAATGAAAAGGAAAATCGTAGCAAAGTGTCGAAGGAAAAGTCACTTGAAGAGAATAAGAGGTTTGAAAATGAAAAAAAAACGAGTAAGAATTCTTCGGTTGATTATACGAATGTTAATATAGAAAGTGAACGACGATGGGAAGAAGTCGACAAACATATTGTTAAATTAACAGGAAGAAAGAGTTTGCCATTAGGAGGATCAATGAATCCATCGGTTGCAAGAGTTGATGCACCAATGACAGAGTCAAAATCCCAGTCTGTATCATCCAATCATCCATCAAAGTTCAAAAAATCTGTAGATAATAGGAATCGATCAAGTTCACCATCTGCAAAAAATCCCGATCATCGGAATTCTGAATCACGGTTTACTGATAATTATGAACGTTATCCACGACATTCCAGAGAGCCTCAGAATGAAAATCACACTATCTCCATGCCCGATATGAATGTAATAAAAAGTGCCTTTTCCCGTCTTTCTGAGGGTGATATTGCTAATCTCGTGCAAACAAATCTTCAAATTCAAACAGAAAATCTTCTCCATGTGGAAGAGAGAAATTCGTTGCTTCATCGGCGAACTACATTTGACCAACATCAGCAGAGACCATTAAGTCATGGTGGACCCTCAGAACCAGATTTTCGTCGTGAAAATTCTGAATTCTACGATGTGCATCATCAATCTAAAGCCACCGGATATTCAGCAACCAGAGAGTGGACCCCAACTGCGAACATGCGTGGTCACATGCACGTATCGGAATTGTCCCCACGTCAAAAATATCAGCATCCGAATAATATTCCACATCAAGATATGTGGAATATGAACACGAATCCCCTATCACCAGACGCTCACCCACAACACCACATTCCAAATAAATTTGCGCCAGTTCCAAATCGCGGTATACATTCATTAGTGAACCCGCCGGATATAAATTTTGCTGAAGACATACCTTTGAATCCACCCCCACCACCACCACCACCGCCTCCCCCATTAATTCCTCCACTGATGGCAACGTCACCTTTTCCCAATTCCCAATATCGGGGATTCCCCGGAGAGAATCGATTGTTTGAGCGACCGAATGAATTCCCACATGGACAATCACGTCCACAGTGGGATAACCCACTAAATAGAGGTAAGGAGCCATCGCCATTCGATCGATCTAGTGAATATCCTCATGGCCCACCTAGGCAAAAGCAATGGGAACAAATTCCGAACCGATCTAATGACGTTCCCTTCGATCGATCCATGGAGTTTTCTCAAACTGAGTATCATCCAAGATCAACACAGTGGGAACCCGACCCGAAGTATTATGAAGGTTCTCGAGGAAGAGGAATAAATGAGAACTTTTATCCTCGAACATCAAGTGTAGAGCCTTCTTCGTGGGGTCGCAATACAACGGGTCCAGATGGACCGAATAGGAATAATGAGCGCGGTCGAGGTAGTGAACGGTTTCCAAACGAAAGGAATAGACCTGGTGAATCATCACATACTAATTTCAATCGATCTCGGGCAAATGAATGGGATCGCCCAACTCAAAACGATTCGTCAAATCACTATAGAGATCGAGATCCTCGGTATCGTTCAGAATCTACTAATCAATCGTCTAATCCTCAAAGTGCCTCTAATCAAAGAAGAGATCCACGATTGTCGAAGGACAGTCCCACTTTGCCGCTCACAATAAAAAAAACGAAGGAAACAGCAACACCACCACCACCAACACTACCAACGCTACCAACACTACCAACACTACCAACACCACCACCAACAACAACAACAACAACAACAACAACAACGACAACGACAACGACAGCAGCAGCAACAACAACAACAACTACAGCAGCAATCACAACATCATCAATAACAACAACAACAACGAATATTTCGATGACAAAATCGAAAGATTCGACAATTGTTAGTAAGCGAGATCCACGACGGAGAAGCGTTGATTTTAAAAATTCCCATAAATCACGGAGTTCGTCACAATCATCACATGGTGATAGAAGTCGAAGTATCGAAAAGCCGAGGGAATCATCTAGGCACAACAATGAAAAATTCAAAAAGGATTCCATGGATCATAAGTCAGGTGGTGGAAAGTCTGGAAAAACCGTAGAAACAATGCAGTCTCCGTTAGAAAGTTTGTATGGAGTCATAGATACAACGGTAAAGACTGGAAAAGGTTATGGATTGCAAAAGTTCAAAATTCCGAAAATTCAGAGATCAGCACCAATACCTCGTCCACCCACTCCACCAAAACCCAATAAAAATGTGACAGAAAAAGATGAGTGGACTACAGATCTTGGATTACCGTTGCCATCTAAAACAAATTCTGCTGGAAAAAGTAAAAGTCAACCTGATGAGAAGAAGGGAGAAGTAACAAGCACAACGGAAGAAATTGTGGATACCTCAATCGTGGTAAGTTCTGCGGAAACGGTGAGTACAAATGGATCAGAAGTCGTAACAACAAGTGTCGAAGTATCTGCTTGTTCTGATGAAAAATCAGAAGATCCCACAGGACCTGTAGATACATCGACTGTAGTTAAAAATTCTGAAACTAAAATTGACAATAATGAGGGTCAATTAAAGGAAGGTGTGACACAAGAATTAATCGAAACATTAATTAAAAAGTCATTAGAGTCGGGTGAGGGTAAGAAATTATTTGAACAAGCTAAATTATTGCGCCAACTTGGGGAGGCACTTGATCCTAAGAAGTATAAAAAAATTCAAAAAATAATCAATGCGGATTCGGAAAGTAGTAGCTCTGAAAAAGAGGAGGAGTTATCGGTAAAAAATAAAGTTTTATCTAAGAAAAAGCGACGTGTAATTACTTCAGATAGTTCGGATGAAGAATGTTTAGCCGATAGACTTGGTATTACGAAGAAAACGAAAAGTACTTCAGCAATGAATAATAAAAAAATAGTTGTCGAAGACGAGGAAGTAGAATCTGAGCCAACGGAAATTGAGCGGAAAAACAAAGATGAAGAAGAGAGCGTGACAATAACAGAAGTTGACAAAACAATACCGAAAAAACAACGTAAGACACGTAAAACAAGGACGAAAAAAGCTCCAGAAGTAATTACAGAAGAAGAACCGGAAGTGCCTAAGGAAGAACCGATAAAACCAGTGAAAACAGCGAAAAAACGTCGCAATTCTCTTGAAATGCTGCAAGAAGACATAAGAGAGATGTTTATTTGTGAAGATGTTGTGTCGGCAACCGGCCATCGTATGTGCAGGTTGATGAAGGAAGCAGAAAATAATCCTTCGTCAATAAGTGGTGATGGAAAAACAAACTCTGTATCAATATATATATCTAGTTCACCTGAGCGACAGAATGATACCCAATCCGATGATGAAGTAAGTCAAAAGTGTCGTACACGAAGTAGAGCAAGAGCGATAAAAAATCCAGATATTGAAGATTCACCCAGATCTAGACTGAGATCTAGAAAAACCCGAAAGCGTCCAGCCAAAATTTCTAAGGAAATTATTTTGAGTACGGACAGCGAAGCAGAACAGTCATCTACTTCTCGTAATGAAGATACGGTTGTTGATGACTCCTCGAGTGCTGAAAAAAGTAATATCACTTTGGACAAATTTTCGAGTTCAATGCCTGAAGCAGCATTAGATGATTTAGAACCCACACTGAGGCGAAGTGAAAGAGTTGCGTTAAAAGAGCCACGAGTACTTATTGAAAAGACTGATTTAAGTAAAATTGATTCGTCAAAAATAATGTTTGACACGTCATCCGATGAAAGCTTTGGAATTGATGTCACAGAATTGACTGCAGCAGTTGATATATCATTACATTCCGAACGTCAATCAGCCGATGATGGTAATGATTCAATTACCGGATCACTCAAAAAAATTCCTGATAAAACAATAAAATCCCGAAAAAAGAATTTGAATGATACAGGTGATAGGAAACTTGACACTCCCGAAACATTTGATGATGACATCAGTGTGACATCCGACATTTCAATATCAAGTGGTATTACAACGGATGTAAATAAGAAAATCACAGATTCTTCACCCCATTTAGATACCAATAAAGATTTAATCGACGACATACTCGGAAATTTATCTGATAATAAAATTAAAAATACGATTGATACAAATTTGGATAAAGAAAGTGATTTGGAAATCGATGAGGAAAAGGAGACTTCAACAGTGGAAGATAATAAAAAACCACAATCCAAAGTTAAGAAGAAAAGATACAAGTGGCAGATGGGTATTGTTCCCAAATGGAAAAAGAAAAAATCTGGAAATTCTACCAATGAATCAACATTAACAAATTCCGTTGTGCCACCACTTAAAGCCACAACTTCAACAGAAACAAAAGCAATAGAGAATATTTCCGCAACAGTATTAACCGATTCTGTCACGTCAAATTTAAATGTTGAAAAGATTGAAAATCAAAATGTTGAAAAATCATTAGAACCGTCAATAAAAATTACTGATAGTGATTGTTCAAAAATAAAAACTGAAAAAGAGTTGACTGCGTTGCAAATTGCAAAAACTGGAAAAAAAGTAACAGATATTTATGAAAATTTAACACTTAATGAACTAATTGATTACGCATGGACGGGCCAAGAACGATACAAGTGTCTTCTTTGTCAATTCAATGGTAAAAATATCGTTCATCATTATAAAATTAATCATCCTAAACAAGAAATAATGATTTCACGATTGACTTTATTAGATGCGAAGCGTGCTATTGATGAAGCTAAGGATGAAAATTTTATTAAATTATCTGAAAAAATAAATAGTGGGCCACGTCGAAAGTTTAGCTGTCGATTTTGTGTATTCACTAATGAAGGTGTGAAAAAATCAGCTATGGAAATTTTTTATGAACATTGTACTACTCACACTGGTGAATATAGATTTAATTGTAAGAATTGTGGCTATCAAACAATTTCCAGGGCTTCGATGAAACCGCATTATTACAAGATTTGTCGTAAAAATTCGGAAAGTTTTACAGTCGCTGTTTTTGTAGATCCCATTCCATGTGACGCATATATTCCTGGTTATTTATGTTCCGCTTGTAATTATATTCAATTGAAGGAGTGTAATGTAAGATCACATATTGAAAATATGCACAAAAATTTGTCAGACATTGAAATTATTAAAATAAATATGTCTGGTTACTTTGATCTCAAAGCCAATGCAGAATTGAATGAATCATGTGATGAGGCAATCTCATTAAAATCGGAATGTGGTGTTGACATTGGCAAACAATCAAAGAATACGTTGGAAGAGAAAGATGTTGAAGTGATTGACAACGAATCCAAAGTGAAAGTATTAGACAAAAACATCAGTGTTATAGAAGAAGAATCATCAAAACCTGATGAATCACTACCTGATACAGTGCAGGATGAAGGTGATAATTCACTTTCCAATAATTTAAATGTATTTGTCTGTCCGCCAGAATTGGAAAATAAGGAAGTAGAAATTCAATTAGAGCGACAGAAAAAGATGCGAGAAATATTGAACAATATTGGAATTAAATTTCAAAAAACGTCTACTGATAAAGGATTGTCAATTATTGATAAATTAAAAGATAAAATGACGACAAATATAAACGATTCAGAAATTATTCAAATGCAAATAAATGAAGAAAAAGATACGGCGAACACACAAGACACAAGTGTTATTGAATCTGCTGAATTACCATTGAGTGATTTAAATCAATTAAATAATTTTAAAGAGCAAAATGAAACTTCGGAAATAACTACACATAATTTCACTTTAATATCAACAACAACAACAGGTGAAGAATTTGAAGATAAGCTGGATGATAATCCAGATAAAGTTGAGAAAAAAATAGTAGATCCTCTGGCGTCACTTCGAAGTGATGAGCAAAAAGACGGTGACAGTGAGCGTGAGGCTAGTGACAATGAACCAATAGCTGATGTGAGCCGTTCATATGAATCTGATTCCAGCGATGAAGTGTCTGATAATGAATTATCAACAGATGTTAATTCGTTAATTGAAGCTGCTGGAACAATTAATACTTCAACAAATGCACCAATGATGACAACAATACAACGTTTGGCGGCACAATTGCAAAGTGTAAAAAATTTTTCAACTATAAATAATGAAAATATTGATATTGAAAAAAATGAAGAGGATGAATCGTTAGTGAGTGAAGAAACGTCATACGACACTGCAATTAATTCTCCAGTTACAACAGTGAATTCTGCAATCAATAATTCATCCTTGAATGAGCCATCAACGTCGGAAAATGGGTCAGAAAACACCCGAGGTGAAGATGGACGGAAAAATTTCATCCGATTGCGACGACTCAGTGGTGATAAACTTTCAATCCCTGAACCTAATTCCGCATCGCGATCACCAGATTCAGTAACTTTAGATACGAATATAAATGAAAATTCTTCGGAATTAACAACGGATAAAGTTCTTTCTACGAATAGTGAAGAAGATTGTTCCTTTTTGAAAATTGCAAATGTTGTGAGTCTTGCATCAAAAACAATAAACACAAGTAATGATCAAAATTCTTTAATAAATAATATAAGAAAAGCCATGGGAACATCATCAGGAACGAATGCTGGTGTGTCTTTATTAAAAAAACCTTTGGGAGTTCTTAAAAAATTACGACCAGTAAATAACTTGGAACATTTAATAAGTCGTTTACCAGCGATAGCTCCAAAACCATCAAAGTGTATTGCATTATCGAAACTTCCACTTGTTTCTGGTGCGAAAAATGTTAAAATTGTCAAAGTCATTCGCGATTTACCAGCGGGAAGACACAAAGACACTGGACAAACATCCTCCGCACCAAAATTAAAAACCATCGATGCTTATGCTACTATGTTAACAGCTTCAAAGCTTCGTCACTTGTACAAGTGTATGGCACGATCGTGTGTGTTCACGAGTGATTCTCTCGAAGCATTTGGAAGACATTATCAACATCATGCTGATACAATTGATCGGACAACGTCGAATCCACCATATGATTATGAAAAATGCGCCTACTGTAGTGATTCATTATCATCGTGGGACGAAATGCGATCACATTTTAAAATGAAACATACATTTTGTTCGTTTCAATGTAGCTATTGTTTCTATCGTGCTTTTACCCAATCTTACGTTGAATTACATCAAAGTACATCGCATCCAGGTAAACCAATATCAGTTATTCTTGGCATGAGAGATTATCATCCAGCGGAAATGATTGATAGACGTGAATGTGTCATTCCATTTATATGCAAACACGAATGTGATAAATTATTTTACGTTCCCGAAGCGTTTATCGCTCATTTAAAAACAAAACACGGTTCAACATTGTCAATATTCAATTGTCACATGTGTCCAGCATCAACTTTAAAATCCGAACAATTAGTTGCACACTATAAAATGCATGGAATATATAAATATCAATGTATCTATTGTTTATTTGGTTCTGATGCACCAATGGAATTACATCACCATCTAAGTCTAATGCATTTTAATCGTCCACCAAAAATTCTTGAACGATCTTTGCCACCGCAACCAGTTCGTAATAAAGAAATCTTATTACAACTAATCATCAAAAATTTAGATGATACATTTAAATGTTCTGACCTCAAAGTTGTTTCTGAAACGTCAAATTCAGATAATACGCCCGTTGTTATGAGAAAACGTCGTAGAATAAGCGCACCAAATTCAGATTCCAGTGATATAGTAATTGCTAATAGTGGAAGTACTGTAACAATATTACCACGTCCTGTTAAACTCGTTAGTCATACCGAAGTGATTGATTTATTTGATAATTCTGAAAAATCATCGGCATCACAACCTAATAATGTTTTTATTAATTTTACTGAATCAATAAGAACTTCAGGCAATCGTAATGATAATAAAAAACAACAATCACTCGTAAAAATTGGTGATAAACCGACGGTTGAAGTGTCATCAATGTCTTCCACTGCTCTTCCATTGGTGGAAAAATCTCTCGTTGATGATGTTGATACAACAGGTAATAATAATTCACCAGCTCATTCAGTAACAGAACAATTTATTCATCCGGAACCAGAGCTTGAGTTGAGATATGCCAATGAACAATTGAAGTCAAAAATTGCAAATGCAATTGATCCCTTGAGTCTTCCCGATGAATTTATCAACATTAATGTTTTGGACAATCCAGAGATGTTGAAGAGTGCAGATCATTCTGCAACGCAAAAAGATAATGATAAACGAAATAAAGTTGTTGATGATAATGATGATGATAGTGATATTGAAATTTTAGAACATATCCAGCACACCAGTGATAATTCAAGAAAACAATTAATACCGACGAAATCACCAATCACTGAAATATCAACGTCAATTATTAATAAAGAAAATAATGGAGAAAATAAAAAAGAATTAAATCTCGTGGTGTCTGAAGAAAAAAATTCAGTAGTTTGTAATCACATTGAGAATTCATCGGATACATCAAGTGATCTAGCTGTTTCTGATAAAAATTTTGATACTCAAATTAAACCTCACGGGCCATTAACACTAGAAGACATCAAAGATACTGGTTTTAACGGACATGACCTCTATCGATGTGGATATGACGGTTGTACGTACTCTGCTTCAGTATCATCTAGTTTGAAAAATCATATAAAACAATGTGCTTATGTTGGAGATAGAAAAGAATTCAATTGTATACATTGCAACAAACGTTTTATTAAAATTGGTTATCTCTTGGAGCACCTTAAAATTCATGGTTTCAAGCGTTTCGGTTGTTCAATCTGCAGTTCACGATTCGCCATACCTTATCAAGCAATATCTCACATGAAATTCAAACATAAAATTAATAATAGTAAATTAATCCCAGCCGATCCAACTAATCCATCGGCAGATGGACTTTTTGTGATTCATCCTCATGTAAGTTCAATATATAATATATTTTTAGAAATTATCAATTAATAATTAACTAATAATGTATTTAAATTAATTTTTTTTTTTTTTTTTTTTTTTTTAGAAAGGGGTCGCGATGCAAAAATATCGTGGGAAAAAAGGTGGTAAATTCAAATCACCGGAAAAAAAACGTGGGAATGACGAGAGAACTAGTTTCAGTCCAGCAGATATTGATGCACTACCACGTCAAGCAATTTACAATCGTGAAGTTCAATGTGCCGTGTGTCCATACAAAACCAAAGTACGCACAAATATAATCCGGCATTTACAACTTCACGCTAAAGATGAAACAGTTCCGGAATCTGGGCCAGTCAATCCCGTACCGTGTTTAGATAAAAAAGAACGGATGTTTGATAAAATGGTGAATTTAGCAAGTAGTTCACATCAAAATGGACGTATGGGTGGAAAGACACAGGAATCTGTGACGGCAAGTGAAGTTGATGGACTTCCAAAATATGTTCCTGAGCAAAACAGGTAATTCATTTGTTGTGAAACTTTTGTCAATTTTATCATTTTATTCTTCATTTATATTCATACAGGTATGTTTGCGGTGTGGTTGACTGCAACTATTTAACCACGGACGAGACAATGTTACGGTATCACTCAAAAGCATTGCACCCTGACGAGGTCAACTTCCGTTGTCCCCACTGTCCCTCACCATCTCCTGGCCAGGAAACACCACAGAGTATACCTATCGACAAAATGGGTGTGCACTTGAAAATGCACGACACAAGATTATACAAATGTTCACATTGCAATCATCACCATTACCATAGGTTTGTAATCACCTTTTCACCATCTTCACCGGTGCAAATCAATACTTGATCATTTCATGCATAATATATATACACATGACGACATTGTTCTAGGCCAGGTGATACTAATTGTCGCATGGGTCCATAATTAATTTACAATATGTATATTAATTAATAATAATTTTTTTGACAAATGTAGAGAGTAAAAACTTTGTGAATAATAATTATTAATATTTTCTGTAATAGGCATGTGGTTGAGCGTCACTTGACGGACAAACACGCGGAGCTGAGACCGTATGTGAAAATAATCCGTGAAATTGAGAATACAGATAATATTCAACAATCACCAGCGCAAGAGGAACCTGAAGAAGGACCAGCTGATCGCGATGGAAATTATTGGAAATGTAATTTATGCGAATACAAATGTGTTTATAAATCGGAAATGGTAACTCACGCTGGATCAACCCACAATGAAAAAGCCCAATTTAAATGTTCTATGTGTATATTTAAAACTACTGCAAGAATGAGTCTTGAACAGCATATAATGTCTAAGCACGCGAGTGATCCTGATTGCACTTATACTCTCGCATATGAGAGAATTAAGGGACCAAAACCTACATCGTTCGTTGAGACGGCAAATGCTGATGAACCTTTTGACACGACACCACTTTGGCGTCGTGACATGCCTCGAATTCGTCATATACGTGGTATTCTACTGGAAGAAGAGAACGAAACATCACGGTCATTTGACACACCAACAAAATCAGGAAAGCGCAAAAATGACGGGGAACCATCGACGAAACCTTCAAAATTAAAATTAATGAAATTTACATCATTGGATGAATCTACTGGAGCACTTGACAGCAAAGGAAAAACCGAAACGAAAGGAGAAGAGATCGATAATTTAACAGCCACGATATCAGCAATTGCGTCAAATACAAGTGATCAAACGACAGTTATTTCGCAACTGGATTCAGAGGGGATAAAACCTGCTACAACTAACAACTGCGAGACTGTTTCTACTAATGAGAGTAAATTTGGAAATTCTGGCAAACCCAATGGAATTTTTTATGTGTGTTCACTTTGTCCAAATTATAAAAGTAAATTCCGCCAAGATATACGATATCATTTGTATCGAGAACTGAAATATTGGCGGTAAGTAATTAATTATTAATAATTTATTATAAACCATAATGATATATAAAATATTAAATATAAAAATATTTATAGATGGCATTGTAAAACATGTGGATATTTAGCAGTATCACAATCTCAAATAACAAAACATATTAATAGACAACATAAAAATACAAAAGCAGATTGTGTTGCAATTGAACCAAATCCTGAAATTGAAGATTGGGTAAGTGGATATATTTCTGTTTTGCTTTCAAAAGTTATTGTAGATTTTACTAATATTCCTCTATGTTTCCATGTGTGATTAGGTTCAACGATTCTTGAACAAACAGTTGGCGATGATGCGTGATGTGTCAAAAACCTTAATCCTACCAATATCTCCTCCGCCCACTATCGAAAAGTCAACAATGTCATTTGAAGATAAACCTATGCCACCGACAATTACACTGGAAGATGTTGTTGAAATACCTGTTGTACAGACGTCAAATAATCCCGTAAATAATTTACCAGCATCATCAGTACCAACCCAAATCTCCACTAATTCTCAGTCTACAATTCCATCATCAACAATAACCGTGACAGATACGGCAAAGACTGTTGATCTTGCTACAGCAATATCTAATTTACGAGCGATAAATAATTCAAATATGGAAATTGATTCTGATGATAACGATGATGATGGTGATGCATTAGTAATTGATAGTGTGGATGATCCAATTGAAGATGAAGGGAAAAATACTTTATCTGATCAAATAATTTCCCAATCACCAAATCAACCAAATGATAATCAAGAAGTTGATAAGCTTTATACTTGTAAGCATTGCAACATGAAATTTCCGCGGTGGCGTGGATTTAAACTTCACGTTCAGGTAAATCACCTGAAACGTCTTGGATTTTTGTGTCCACATTGCGATAGGAGCACGAACTCTGAGACAATGATGCGTCAACATATACGAACAAAACACATTGGTTGTCCAGAGAATATAATTCAAAATCCGTCGGCTGGTGGCCCGGAATTATCTGATGCATTTTGGGAACGAGAATATGGATTGGTACGTCCAAAAAGAGCCAAGAAACGTAAACTCAAACGTTCAAATCCAGACACATCTGTTATATCTGTAGATCTTGATAAACCAGGAACGGAAACTTGTACAATTTGTGGTTTTTCTGCATTAAGTTGTAGCGGTTTGAAAGTTCATATGCGATCGCATATAAATAAACACACATTGAAATGTGTCCATTGTACATTTACTACTAATTCAAAATCCGAAGTTTGGCAACATTCGGAAATTAATCATCCGAATATGGAATGGCGTGCACAAGAAATCAATACTGCAGGATCATCAGAAAATCAACCAATTCATCAATATACAAAACGTGTAGGTGAGGAGGATTACTGTGAAGATATAGAGGAAGAAACAATACCAGAATCTTTCGAACCCAAATTTATTCATGGATGCTTTTACTGCAATTTACGTAGCGCCTCGTTAGATTCAGTGAAAAAACATTGGACTATAGTCCACAGAGATTTCAAAGAATCATCGGAACAGAAAACTGGAGTACCATTTCGCTATCGTGAAATTCCCATCAAAACAATATCTCAACATAAACTTATGAAATGCGCATATTGTACTAAAAAAGGAGCTTTGGCAACATTGCGTCTTCATTGTCGTAAAAAACATCCAAACTTGCAATTAAAATTCACCGAGGCTATTGATAAAACACAAGATATTTGGGTTTGCAAATGGTGTGATGAATCATGCGAAGCAAATGCCAAAACAGCACATCACAACATGTTCCATTCACATTTACCTATTCGTTTTAAAAAAAAACATGATATGCAAATAATTCAAAAGGGATATGTATGTCCTGAATGTGGTTTTGTTAGTGTTTCATTAATTCGTATGAAAACTCACGTTTCCAAGCACTACGATACATTTCGATGTAAACGATGTGATGGTAGTTTTACAAGTATTGTCTTAGCGACTCAACACAGTACTCGAGATCATCCGGGTTTATCAGCAAACATTGAAGGTATCGCTTCGAATATTGATTTAATAATGGCTCGAGTTTTTGAAACGGATTGTGCTGGTATAGTATCGAGTACAAAAGATACGATTAAATCATCACCACCAAATGATATATTTAGAAATCTTGGTGTTGCTAAAAAATCCACAACCAAACAACTTATACGAACACCAACCACATCACCCTCAAAATCTGTCGCGAGAAAATCAACAAATCCACTACCAAGATATCCACCTGGTATAATATTTGATATTGATAATATTTTAAGTGACAATAACCCCACTTCAATAAACAATTTTGGATTTAGTTATTATGGTTTACCAAAAAATCCAATTGACTTGACAAAAATCAATACTACCATGGCGGTTGGTGGTGCTCAAATGAAAGTGAAATGTAATACATTAGCACAAATTATAAATATTGATGCTCGTGTTGTTTTGACAGATGTTATGAAAGCTAAAAAGTAGGTACTGTCAAATTGGTTCATTACTCTTTTTTTTTCGATAAATTAATTTAGTTTTTTTTTTTTTTTAATCGCGTATTTATGATAAAAATTGGTAATTTTTTACTACGTATTATTTTTCATTATACAGCTTAAGAAAATTCATTGCGCCCAGATTAATTTTTTTTATATTAATTTTCCCATTAAACTGTCATAATTTTTTTTTTCCTCTCGATGCAAAAAAAAAAAAATATATATATCATAAGCAAGAAAAATAAATAGTCATTTCAGAATCATTGTAACAATTATATGATATTTTGTGCAAATTTTAGAATTTCAATTCTGATATGTGCTATAAAAAAAAATTGTCAATTGATAACTCAAGGACGAGTGGGTGAGTGGGAGTTTAGTGGAAAAGTCCATTGTTTTCTCACAAATTTATAGATGTGATTTTCGAGATTTTTATTCTCAAATAAGAAATACTATAAGCCAAATATTCCGGACAGTGAACTTATCACACTTAAATGTGGACACTTCATGTATACCCCAAATTTTTTGGATGTACATAAAAAATCGTTAGGAAACTCGGAGCATTGAAAGAAGACTGACAAATGTCCGATAATTTAATATGATCATAGCATATCTGTAAATATTGTATACTAAATGTTTGAACAATAAATATTTTTGATTTTTATATATGTCAAATTGATATAATGACTCTTGATTGATTACGTAAGTTTGATTTAAAATGAATTCTGATTTTTTTTTTAGAAATTTATTATGAATTCAAAGCGATAGCAGTCACAAATGTGTATGTGTATGCGTAAATCATAATACAATCAATCGATATATGAAATTGGTTTTTGTGTTGAATTATGAATTAACAATTATGTAAAATATTTTAGTATTTAAATTAGGTCTCCTTGAATATTTTCATTGTCGTGATTCAGATTAACCTTTGAGTGATGCAAGACCAGCCCTCATTATTTCATCCACCAACAAAAGATTACTAGCAATGACAGTGCTAAACAAATAAATTGAACAAAGTATTAATAAGAGTATCAATGGAAAAAAAAATTTATGTATATATATATATATGATAAATTAAATATTTCTTACCAGGAATTAATGATTTGTTTTTTAACAACGAAATTGTCGTAAATTCCGGCATCTGTAGGTTTTATACCTTCACCAGTGTTAATATCTAATCCAACGGGTTCACCAAGGGCCGCAGTTTCTTCGAGGAGTTTCACAATTGTATATTGCGAATCAAATCCACTGTTGATGGCTATTGAATAATTAAAATATCGTTATTTTCCAATTAAAAAATGAAATAAAATTTATAAAACTTGAATAACTTACCAAGTGTTTTTGGAATGATGAGAAGAGCGTCACTGTATGCTTGAACTCCAAGTCGTAATTTTCCTTTAACTTCTTCCTTGTATTTACTAAGCACACGACTAGCAGTAACTTCAAATGCACCAGCACCAGGTACAACAGCTTTATCTTCAATAGCATTATTGATTGCTCTTAAACCATCGCGAACGGCATCTTTCAACATTACCAAAGTATATTTATTTGGTCCCTTGAGTAGAATTGTTACTGAGTTTGGTTTTTTACAGTCCTCAACAAAAGTATATTTATTTTCTCCAAGTACGTGCTCATAAACAGTACCAGCCCATCCTAAATGTTCTTCTTGTAAGTCATCGACGGAATTCATGGCAGTACCACCGCATGCAAGTGCCAGACGTTCCATATTTCGTCGTTTTGCTCGACGTAGTGCTATGATTCCTTCTTTTGCCAGTGCATCCAATGATGGTGGATCGATTCCTTTTTGATTTATCACCATGAATGTTTTGTCTGTGCCATCACACAATTTTTTTTTCAACTCAATTATTTTTTTCACCCGATTATCAATAAATTCACGTTCAGCAGCAACTAATTTTTCACGTTCCTCGGCTGTTTTATAGAAGAAACCACTGTTTACTTCAGTTTTTTCATACTCCAAACTTACATTGCACGTGAGAATATATGCATTTTTAAGTTGTTTCGGCATATCTGGATGTCTTGAACCATGATCCATAACAATACCACGAACAAGAGTAGTCTCAGCCGCTGTCCTATGCTGCATTTCCATCAACTCTATCATGTGCAAATCAATTGGTTTATCATCCTGTTTAATGGCAAGTACGGCATCAACACAAACATCTGAAAGTTTCTCCGCCAAACTTGCATGAATTTTAGTTTTCAGTGATGTCTTAGCGACATCAATTAAATTTTCCTTAGTTGCTTCAATAGGAATTTTCAATGATTCCAACACCTCAAGGGTTTTGAGTCTTGCCAAATCAAAACCTTCAGTTACAACACGAGGATGTAAGCCTTCAGAAATATATAATTCAGCTTGTTTAAGTAATTCACCGATTACCAAAACTGTACTCGTAGTACCATCTCCTGTCATATCATCTTGAGCGGTAGATGCTCGGGCAATCAAAGATGCAGTTGGGTGTTGAATTTGCATTTCGTGTAATAAAACATTACCGTCTTTTGTTATTTTAATGTCTCCTGCACCAGATACCAACCTAAAATAATGATACAAAGTTTATTCAAATTTTTCAATTCATTGCTCAATGTTTTTTTTGTTTTGTTTTATTGGTTATTAGTTTATTGTAAGGTGTGCCGGTTGAAAACGATACATTGCCATATAAGGTGAAAATGTAATACGATTCGGAAAAATAGAAAAAAAATTTAAAAAAAATTGAAGCCATCATTTAAAATTATTGGATTTTGTTGGTCAAATCATGTGTCAAACAATTATTTCTTTCATCAAATATTATTTACATATTTCAATGAAACAGAAATATAAATATAAAAATTTATAAAAGATATTGAAATAACCACGTGAACGCTTACATTTTCATGGTTCCCTTCGGACCCAAATTGGTTCTCATCACCTCCTGAATTCCCCGTGCACCACTCATATTAACCGCCAACGCTTGGGATGCCCTGGCAACCTCAGCTTTTGGATTTAGTAAGCTAATTGCTGCCATTATGCAAAATTATTTGTATATAAAATGAAAAAAAACGTAAGTTGATAATTTTTCAGAGTCTGAATTTACTCAGATGAATAACGCGACAAATTTGCCTTTGAGATATGAAAAACTAAGAGTGTCCACAGATGGTTTTATTTTTATTTCTTCATATAAAATTGTGACTAGTGGTGCCTCATAAGCTTGGAGTATTATTTGTATGAACTATTTGTTTTTGGTATATGTGAAAATTTGAATTTATTCACCCGCCACAATATTTCATCCAATCAGAATTTAGTATACGACGAAGAACTCGGATACCATTTTATATCTTGAATCACTACACAGCGACGATAGTTTTCAAGATGAACACGCAACTAAAATTTAGCGCTGTCAATCACAAATTTAATGGAAACGTCTGATCTATCTTTGGAATTGGTTCGTGGCATTCAAGATACTCTCTTCCTAACCACGTTTGACACTTAGGGCGTGTGTTAGTGTAGCAATTTAATTTTTTACACAATTTAATATATATTAAATATATTCAAAATTGGGTGTTGATAAATTTCAATAATTGACAATGGCATCGAGAGGAAATTTACGTCGAATTGCGGAAACAGAACCGCGAATAGATTATGTCCAGTGTGATGGATTGGCCGCTATGAAAATTATCAAGCACTGCCATGAAGAGTCCACGAGTAATATGGAAGTAGCGCAGGGTGCATTACTTGGATTAGTTGTGCAAAATCGTTTGGAAATAACAAACTGTTTTCCATTCCCAAAAAATGATGAACTCATGGAGGAAGAGGAGTATCAATTGGCAGTTATGCGTCGTCTTCGAAAGTAATATCTCATATATATATATATATTCATTTAATGATTCAAAATAATTATAATTTCATATTTTTATTGTTTTTATTTTTATTTTTTAGAGTGAATGTCGATCATTTTCATGTTGGTTGGTATCAGAGCGCTGATGTAGGAAATTTCCTCAGCGTTTCTCTTCTAGAGTCTCAATATCACTATCAAACATCAATTGAAGAGTCTGTTGTTGTTATTTATGACACGGCCAAGTCCTCACGTGGATTTTTAACAATAAAAGCTTACCGTTTAACACCAGAAGCCATTTTGATGTACAAAGGTGGTGAATTTAGTCCTGATGGTTTACGTTCATTGAAAATTGGTTATGAATCATTATTCGTTGAGATTCCAATACTGATTAAAAACAGTCTTTTGACGAATATTATGATGTCAGAATTAGAGGAAATGATTCCTGCAGAAGAAGGAACAAAGTATTTAGATCTTAGTACAGCATCAGTTTTGGAGAATCAATTACGTTGCATGATGGATCGTGTTGATGAGCTCAATCAAGAAGCCATCAAATTTAACAGATATCAACATATGGTTGTACGCCAACAGCAAGATAAAAATAGGCTTTTGGCAAAACGTGCTCAAGAAAATGCGGCACGCGCTGCTAAAGATGAGCCACCACTACCTGATGATGATATTAATAAATTAATGCGTCCACTTCCAGCACCACCACGGCTCAATCCAATGATTGTAGCTGGACAAATTAATACTTACAGCGAACACATCGCCCAATTTTGTTCTCAAAGCTTAGCAAAATTGTACATTACTCAAAGTTTACAAAGCGCTAAGGAATCGAAATCAACCAATTGAATGAATAAAATTCGAAAGCCACACTCTGAAATACATAAAAAAAAAATAAAAAATAAATAAATAAAAATTGAATTTCCAATTTTCTTTTGTTATTATTACTCATATTCGACTTAACTTGTACAATTTCAAATGAAAAATTAGAACAAATGATGAAAAAAAAATATAAAAAAAAAAAATTATTTATTTATATTCCACAAATATCCATTTTTACATGTACATATAGAATTTTATTTTTGTTTTTTCAAAAAAAAAAAAAAAAAAATTACAATAATTTATTACCAATAAACAATACTATCCAATACATATCAAAATATAAATATCTATAGTAATGAGTTCTTGGTAAATTCATATCTCGATTGCGACATGAACGCGAAATAACACTTCGATATCTCGCACATTTGAAAAAGTCGTTCATTTCGTCGTGTTTTTATTGTCCTCTCCCCCCACTATCCCTCTTCTATTCCACGCCTTCCTCTTACACCACTTTGTGGCCCGTTTAAAACGGAGACAGAGAGTTACCATGATGGCTGAAACGTCAATCGTGCAGTCGAGTTGTTGATCGTGGGTGGACGCGTTACCTGCGCCGTGGTATAAAGCAACTTGGAGTGGGAGTACGCGAATCTCTGTGGTGAATCTAGATGCTGTGATGGATGAAGCAAGTACAAATGGTATGTGTTTGTTATTAATTTTTTCATGATTGTTAATCATTTGTCTTTTATTTCATGGAAATTTGGATATGTGTATAGATCAGTGAATATAGAGTGTGTGTGATGATTTGCGACGCTTTTTCTTTGAATTATTGGAGTGATTTGGCAGGAGAAATCCTCAACCATTTTATAAGAGGCTTGACATTGTCGCCTGAATATCGTCTCGTGCGTGGATCGCGTGGGCGTCTTGTCTTTCCAATGTTAATAATATTTCATATTCCAATAATTATTCATATATATATATCAATTATTATTTTTGCATGTTTCATCATCAATTATTAATGTTTCAGAAAAAACAGTTGTGTCAATTCAAATATGTATTTATTCTCTTTTTTTTTTTTTTTTTTTTTTTTCTCCTTTCCAAAGATATGTCACAGTTGTTTCCACTCCTGTCATTCAACACTATTCATGTTCATTGTTAATTATGTTCCACCTTTTTGACATAATCAAAAATCTCATATGAGTATTTTATGTATTGAAAGAGATTGTGTGGATAACCTTAAAAACAATGTGATACAATATTTATATTTATTTTTGTGATTACAGATCCTGGAGGTGGTGGAGGTAATGAAGGTGGTGAAGGTGGTGGACCATTAATTTGTGCTGGATGTCTCAATGCCATTGAAGATGATGAATTTATACAGGCATTAAATCAAGAGTGGCATATTGATTGTTTTCAGTAAGTAATTTATGATCAATTGATGTAACATATGTATGTAAGAGAAATCAAATATATATATTAATAAAAATATTTTTTTTTTAAATGAAAAAGGTGCTCGGCTTGTGATGCTGCATTGTCATCGTGGTATTTTGAAAAGGATGGCCTATTATTTTGTAAAGATGATTATTGGGCATCATATGGTGAAGCTTGCCAAAGTTGTGGTCAAGTTATCACAGGACCGGTCATGTTGGCTGGTGATCACAAATTTCATCCAGAATGTTTTGCTTGCAATTCATGCGGTGCTTTTATTGGCGATGGTGAAAGTTATGCATTGGTTGAAAGATCCAAATTGTATTGTGGTATTTGTTATAAACGCCAAATGCAACCACTCAATAGGACTGCGAATTATCCATTTATAAGAAAACCACATAGTATAAGACTGGTAGAAATTCCACCAAGTGCAAAAGATCCTGAGAAACAAAGAGGAATTAAATTAACGTTGGATGCCACACCAAGTCCACACAATTGCGGATGTGGATTACTCAGGATTTCAGAGTAAGACAATTAATTGAATTTATTTTTTTTTGGTTTTTTTTTTCATATCAAATAATTATCTCTCTATATATATATTTTTTTTTTATTGTAATCTAATTTAAAAGAAATATTTTTCAATCGAAATCATAAATTCAATTGTAAACAATTTTGAAATTCTTAAAAAATATTATTTGTTTATATAAATAATTAATAAATTGTAATTGAAAAATTGAGACTCTATTTAATGTTTCAATTGCATATATTATAATAAAATTCGATTGCTAAAATTATTAAAATTGTAAATAAAAAAAATACAGGTTAATGAGAAACGTTCGCGGAAAGATCAATAAGCTGATGGCCTCTGCGGTGGAGGTTGTATTTAATCTGTGCTGCAGATTCTTTAACAATAGGTATTTGCCACATGGAATAAATAAATGTGCATGAATTTTATGCAATTATTCATGTAGATATTGTGTGTTATGATTATTACATGACTATCAATTATTTGCTACAATCATTTTATGCACTTGTAGTCAATTGAAAAAAAAAAAAAAAAGAAAGAAATTTTTTTTCTTCATTTTTTATTTTGTTTGAATTTACTGTAAATTTTATTTTTTATTTTCAACGGTTTAATATATATGAATAGTGTGTGCCAAATATAAAATTAGATATTTAATTGCAACTCAAATTGTTTTATAATTATCACCGCTATTAATATGAATTAAAAAAAAATTTTTTTTTTAGACTCAATATGTCGGAGGATTTGATGTCTTTGCATATAGGCGATCGAATTTTAGAAATAAATGGAACCCCAGTAAAAGATCAACCAACAGAGAATATTGAAAATTTAATACGATACTCTGATTCAGTGTTACAAGTAAAAATATACATATTTATATAAATAAATTGATATTTATATTAATTTATTAATTAAATTATTGATAAAAATGCATTTGTAACACTTGCAGTTGACGATTGAACATGATCCCGACGCTGTATCGCGACGAAGTAATTTTTCTACAGTACCTTCAGCAATTTTATCAACTGTAACGAGTCCACGAACGAGTCCTGAGGGTAAAGAACGATTATTCAAACGTCGAGATGAGGGTTACATGAGTGGTAATCGTAGTCGTCAACTGCGACGATCGAAAGATCCAACAAACAAAGAACGCAGTAGTTCAATGTCAAGATTGCTCGATTGGTAAATTTTTTTTTTTCAACAATTTCTTAAAATTCAAATTATTATTTTATTTCTATGCTTAATCAATCGTATCATCGTATTTTATTATCAATAAATAATTTCTAGTGCACCATCCTCAAGTTCAACGTGTGATTTAAGCCGAACAAGATCATTTCGTGTTGAGCCAAAAAACCAAAGGATTTTTCGTGCCAGTGATTTGGTGAAAGGTGAATTGTTGGGCAAAGGTTTTTTTGGCCAAGTATATAAGGTGACACACCGTGAAACTAATGAAGTTATGGTGCTCAAAGAATTATATCGTGTTGATGAGGAAGCACAAAAAAATTTTCTCAAAGAAGTCGCAGTACTTCGATCATTGCATCACAATAATGTTTTACGATTCATTGGTGTTCTTTATAAAGATAAAAAACTTCATTTAGTAACGGAATATATTGCGGGTGGTACCTTGAGAGGATTATTGCATGATACGAATGAACCATTGCCATGGGAACAACGAACGTCATTTGCAAAAGATATTGCTGCTGGTATGTCGTATCTACATTCAATGAATATAATTCATCGTGATTTGAATTCACACAATTGTCTTGTTCGCGAAGATAAGACAGTTGTGGTTGCAGATTTTGGTTTAGCTAGAATAATACAAAATGGAAATACACCAGATAAACGACGATACAGCGGACCTACAGATGGTGAAACTAAATGTTCGAGGAAAGAACGAAAAAAACGCTACACAGTTGTGGGCAATCCATATTGGATGGCACCAGAAATGATGAAAGGCAATAAATACGATGAAAAAGTTGATATTTTTAGTTTTGGTATTGTCGTTTGTGAAATAATTGGTCGTGTTCAAGCCGATCCTGATTATCTTCCACGTTCATCGGATTTTGGATTAAATCAAAAAGTATTTCGTGAAAAATTTTGCGCCAATTGTCCGGAAACTTTTTATATGATTGCATTTCTATGTTGTGATTTGAATCCGGATAAACGGCCACCATTTGAGGTAATGGAAGTTTGGCTAGAAGGTTTGGCAATGCATTTGTCAGTAGGTGCTCCATTATCACCAGATCTGGACTTTGATATAAGACATTATACAGGCCCGAGTCCAAATAGTAGCGAATCGACAACGCCTGAAACACTAACACCGCAATTGCGACCTATCAGAGAAGGCGCAGTTCATCAGGAGAAAAAACGAAATTGCTGCGAGGACAGTACACTAGAACGTGAACCAGACAATGAAACTCGTTGTGATTTCAAAGTTTCTGAACCAGTAAAAAATCGATATTCAAGACAGAGTAGTAGTACAGTAGTAGATGGATCGGGAAGTGTTGGAAAATTTCCACGACAAAATTCAAAGACTAAAGATTGTTCCGGGAACGTGGATAAACCGAGTATTATAATTGTGCCAGATGCTAGTGGTTTTAGTGGACGATTCTCGAGAAATCCTATTAATTCAAAGGATTTAATTGAATCATCAACGACAAATAAAATATTAGACATTAAAACGAGTGGAAATAAGAGAGAAAATAAAACATCGAAAAATGGATCATCGCGAATAGTTGAAACTGCAAAAAATACTGTTCAAATAAAAGTACCTTTTAAAGAAACATTGAAATATGTTGGTAATACAAGTGTTGGGGCAAATTTTGAATCACCAGTAGTGGGCTCAAAAAATGTTGACAATAAATATTCATACAGATTAAATACAGTTTTAAGTACGAAAAATGCCGAGAATAATTCTGAATTGCCAATTGACAATGCTACAATTGAACGGGATGAACACAATCAAGTTGATAAATCGTGGAAATCACCTGAGGCCGGTGGTTTTGTTGGAACTTATTTCAAACAAATTGGTAAACTAAAAAATGCGATGGAAAATAGCAATAAATTAATTGGAAAGCAAAATAATATTAATTCATCGAGTAGTGATATTAAAAATGTATCAAAAGATGTGGTAAAAACATCATCGGGATTTCATTTGAGGCGAATGAAAATTTCACCAACGAAAGAACAGACAAAAAATGCATTTACACAACGGGACGATGAAGTGTCAAGTGAATGTGTAAATTTGGAGCAGGATCTCCAGTTAAAAGAATGCAATAAACATACACCGTTGGTAAGGCAGGAAAGTGTTGCTTCGAGTGTTGGCAGTATTTTATCACGGCATCCAAGTCTCACAGTATCAGAGATAATTCCAAAGCATAATTATATTGCATCAATTTCATCATGTGAACATCCAGTCGCATCCTTACTCACTAAACAAGACAGTTTTTGTTCTAATGACAGCACTCTCAAACGAACAGATATTTATCGTACAGATAGTTTTTGTTCCAATGACAGTACACTAAAAAATACTGATTATCTTAGTTTTGAAAATCTCAATTTATTAAATTTAGATGATAAAAATTCAATGTCATCTGTGTATACATCAAAGCAACCAATTAAATTATCATCTCATCCATTAGTAGATTATAGTGAGTGTTATAAAACCGTTGATTTATGTAGGCAGGATAGTTTTTGTACTGATAGCGCTGTAGGAACAATGCGTAGTGATTTTTTTGATGATATTGACGTTACTGAATTGCGAAAAAATGCTGAAGCACAAGAGATTTGCTGTATACAAGAAAAATGTTGCACATCAAATCGACCCGCAACCCCAATAGAGAGCACAGCTCTATAAATAATAACCTCTAATTTTTACAATTGTCAATATAAATTTGTTGCTGATAAACTCTTGGTATTCATTCCAAGTGTGTTTGTTAATCATTTTTATAATCGTCTCAAAGACAAAGATCCGATCGAAGATCAATTTGAAGAAAAACAAAAAAAAAAAAAAACAAGAATTATACAAATATATATATCGATATATAATATTTTTCAATTCATAAATAAATCCTGATAATAATTGTTATAAAAGCAATAAATGCATTCCATGACGATATATAAATATGTATATGCTCTTAGATTAATTTGCCATTATTGAAACAACTAAGAGCACTTGCCCAATCACACAAACAAATTTATTACCCGAGTGTATTGATTATTATTGCATTCCTTGCCGATAAATATTGTGTAGTGCATTCCTGAAGAGAAATTCTTGCCGCGCCTGTGGAAAAAAAAATAATAATAATAAATAAATAAATAAATAAATAAATAAACAAATAAATCGCCAGATTGATAAAAAACGAATGAATTTCAAATGAAAGCATTCCATCCAAATTGATTCACGATAATTTTTAGGAAATCTCTGTGTATATACACAATGACAAATACTTTGAATAAGTGTTGTCACAAAATATATTGGAATAAGTAGAGTTTATATTATATTAACAATTATTATTATTATTATTATTATTATTATTGTCCGTAGATTATTTAGAATAATATAATGTTGGATTATATATACAAATAAGTGGATTACGATGAATGTTTATACGGCATTGTAGTTTGACAAAATGTAGATGATTTTTATAAAAAAAAATTTTTTTTCTTCATTTTATAATAATTAATTTTTTGTTTATTTGTTTCATGTTTAATTACGGTGCGAATATGAGCCGTATAATCGACTGATAGAACTGAAAAATACTAATTGAATTGTGTATTCATTATATAAAATAATATGAAAATTGTATCATATATAATATATAGATGATAAATTGAGATTTAAATGAAAAATAGTAATAGCCAAGAGATTTTAATAGAGAACGCTCTGTTATTTGATATTAATAAGTAAATATGACAAAGCCTGATATATTATTTACTTTTATTATTATTATTATTATTTTTTTAAAATTTTTTTTTTCTCCTTTTTCTTTTAAAAAAGACTAGTAACATTATGATATTTTAATGTGTTTATTACAACTGTAGTGCTGAAAATAGTGTAACAAAAACAAACAAACAAACAAAAAAATTAATGTTTATGAGATTGTATAGATAATTTTAGTTTGTACATAGTTTTTGTATATAATATGAGAGATGCCACTTTCAAAATACTAATTATTTTTTTGTTTAATATCATTGTGAGGAGAATTAACGACATGAATTATATAAACTATATATTTTTTCTGTTTGCCTACATTCAATTTATATTTACATTGAGATTATCTTCAAGTTAACTCTTTTATTTCTATCATAGTTTTTTATATATATATATATAAATCGTGGAGTCTATTATGGAGTAATATTGAAATGAATTAATTAGAAAACTCATATTTTAAATAATGATAATGTATAATTATCTAAGATAATGTATGTACTTACCCGATTAATTTACTATCGGACAAATAATAAAATCCAATTGAATTTATTATAAAGAAAAAGAAAAAAAAAAAAAAATCGTAATAATAATAAATAAAAATAGCATTGAAGGTTGACATCGAATATGCCACTGATGTTTGTTACAATGTTGAATCAATATCTAATATATATTTTTTTGCAATACGTTAAAATAAAATATCTTTCTGGCTGAAAATATAAATTGAAATAAATAGAATAACATTGAGATGACGATATACCATAATTTCGGTACAGCACGTCAATGTCTTCATCATCCCCAGAATTGCATAAACGTTGTCTGTGATAAGAAAGTATTTTGAAATTGTCTGAATCAATAAATCGCGTATTAATATCATTGTAATTGCAATTACTACAATTTGACTAATGACAACTTCATGATTACATATATAGATGTAATGTCAAATAATTATTCAATGAGCATTATGATATATTTGAAAAATTTGGGTATTTTCATGCGATTTGCCTAATGTAGAGAAAAAAAAAAAAAAAAAAAAATGAATTAATCATTTTGCTCTTCTTACCCACCTTTTTTTTTTCAAATTTCAGTATTAATTAATATAAATATAAATATTGCTCGGTCAAATGTATTACAACAACGCTTATGTTAAACAAAAAAAAGAAAAACAAAATTACTCAAATTAAACGCATAATTTTTCATAAATCGAATTATTTTAATAATTAAAATTGAAATAAAAATAATTCAAGATAATTCTCACACAAACTGAGCAACAATACAATTATTTTCACACATTGTTTATGCACTAATTGTGGTTGTGTGATACTTATAAAATGTATGTAGATGCAGTACTAAATAACAGACTTTTATTTTTATTTTTTAATTATCAATTACTTTGGAAAAAAAAAAAAAAAAAAAAAAAAAAAATTAAAAATAACCAGCTGCTGGGAAGATGGTGTTTTATATAATATACATTTTCATATTGATCATCTGTAAAATCAGTAATGATTTATATAAATACAATATATACTCGTAAAATTACATTTTTTTTTTTCTTGTATATTTCAATATTAATTTTTTTATCCTATACTTATCATATGAAGAAAAAAAAAAAGAATAAATAAATGAATAAATAAATAAATAAAATAAATTTCTAAATTCACAAACTCCAATTTTCTTTTTCACTAATTTAATTTATTTCATGTATGTCAAGATATTTGTGATACACCCGGTATATAAATTTAAAATGTAATAGTTCATTCAGTTGTCACTAGATGGTCGTTCACTTCAGGTTTATGAAGTGTCAATAGAACAAAATCACATGAAGAAATATTTCTTCTCACATTTTATGTCAACATCAAGTTAATTGCCTATTATAAAATTTTCTCATTTTATTCTCTTTATTTTTTCAACAAAAATTTACACTCCGTGTAGGAACAACAAGTCGTGCCCTTCTATATCTCTCTGTCTTCTTTTTATTGCATAATTTATTACGTGATAAAGTCAACGATCGGTATCGTAGTCGCGGCAAAATAGCACCGAAGAAAAAGGAAGGAAATACTGCAGTGTCTCATTTCAAATGTAGAAATTTATGGTGAGCCATGTAGACGGAAACTTTAAATTTCACGTATACCGGTGGTAGATGGAGGATTTTTAGCAGAATATATATAAATATATAGTACATTCTGTATAGAAAAGAGCAACGCTCTGCCATATAAAAGGAATGAAGAAAAGAGAAAAAATAAAAAATAAAAAATAAAGGAAAAGTAACAGAGAGAAACACGCGTGTATAAGATGGTTTCAAAAGGGGGGGGTGCCGGTAGTTGGCTACGAGAATATGAAGCAACGATGGGTGGAATAAGAGAACAAGAAGAAGAAGAAGAAGAAGAAAGAGGTTGGAAGGTTGGAGATTCACTTGGGGGTGTGCTCAGCATAACACACAGTACACAGAGACTCACATCTGAATAAAATGATAATAAACCGCGAAGCAGTGGCGGCAGTAGAGCTCCTGGTGTTCACTGGCTTGACGTTTCGCATTCGAAAACAGAGTACGCAAACTATTTTCACCGGCAAACGAGCAAGACAGAAGTATATATGTATACAAGAAAACGAAGGAAATGCCACGAAATATATTTTAGTGAAGAGGAAAAAGCTCACTTGAGAAATATTCTTCTGCTATATTTCATACAAACAGTGCGAATGTTTTATATATATACATATTTTTCATCTTCCAATTTACCATGAGTCTTAAATCAATAAACGTAATCAACAATTGTAATAAGTATGTGCATGTATTAAATATGTATATAAGAGAGATAGAGGGAAGAGCATTGGCAAGAAGCGAAACATACCAAAAGATAGGAGACAACAGCCAAAGTTATAAGCAAAATACACATATGTATAAGTATATATGTATATATATATATATATATGTATTGCAGCACGTCCTCTCGCGCGTCCTCCTATCGCGATAATACCATTATGCGAATTCGTGATTTGCATATTTCAGAAAGCGCTGCACAGGAAAGCATAAACAACGTCGACGGCCGTATAACTGGGCTTCCTCGGCAGATGAGTTACACACGCGGGAGATTTACGTAAACGTTCGCCGTCGCCATGTCTCACGTTCATATAAATATATGCATATATATATATATATAACTGCGTACATTTTTATGTGCGCACGTTGATAAATTTCTTTACATAAATGTGTCGAACAAATTCGTGCAATAACGCGACAAGTACGATTGCATATATATATATTTATGTATGTATTTTTTTTTCCTTTATTTTTATCAGGAAATTGAATCTATAAAAGGAGAAAAATAAAAAATGATTTACAATATATAAATGTGATTTAGAAAAAAAAAATTTTTTTTTTTTGGGATAATGAAGGAAATAACTGTAAATTTGAAGCGTGGAATATTTACGTTTACGATGATATGCCGAAAAGCATTTGAGGAATCTTATCGTCCTGTGCCTTCTTCTCATTTTTGTCTCTCAAGTGTTTAAAACTATCGTTTGTTGAATTCGTTCCGCAAAAGGGTCGAGAAAAATTGAACAGAGGCGATGGAAAATAATGTGTATTTCGTGTATAGGAAATTAGATGGATGACCAAGACCAAGTTGAGGTGGCAGTCGATGGGTGTAAACGCGAGATAACAATCTCTTGTCGTTTCTCATAGACATCTCGCCGACTCATACACTGTATATTTTCTCTCCTCTAGAATATAATATACATATACATTTATCTCGTTCGTGTTTTTTGCCTGTGATCCTCAATTTTAAACGTGAACCATTTGCCTTTTTTTTTTTTTTTTTTTTTTTTTTCTTCTCTCTAAAGGTATACCGTCGACGGCACTTTTAATTATAGCCATGAGAGACAAAGAGCCGTCGCGCTGCAGGACATGAGACAAACGGTCAAACGTTAGTTTCCAATAGCAAGATAGTATATATATATATATATATATATATAGTGAATCCAACTAATATAATGACGACAGTTGTCTATTAGAAATGAAAAAGAGAGACGTGTTATAGACAGAAGGAATGAGGGTCTCTCGTTATGACATATCCACTTTGACATGCCTTTTTTTTTTTTTTTTTTTTTTTTCTTTTTCTCTTCAATATGTATAGAATCTTCGAATTCACCTGCAGTTGATGTTGTAGATTAAAACCACCTCCAACGATGATTTTCGTGTCCTATCCTTTTGGTATCCATTAATTTATCTTTTGATCTATTTAATCAATCTGTATAGCCTGTGGTAATTATCGAATGCACTTTTCTTCAAACCACTTTTCATAAATAAAGATCTGAAATTTTTATATACATACATATAATTATATTTATAAATATTAAAAAGACTAGAAAAATAATGATATATACAATAAATATATACATGAATGATCAATCTTAATTTTCACATCGATGTCACAGTCTTTTTTATTCATTTTTATTTTTTCATTCGTTTTTTATTTCCAGTCATTTTGCGGTCAATTTTATGACACCTCTGTCTATTTACTATGTAATATATAACAAGGCAATATATATTACATATACCGAGAGGAAGAGAAAGAACGATGTAATTTGTGTGTGTGTGTGTGTGTGTGTGTGTGTGTGTATGTGTAAGTGAGAAACGAAGATGACTTTGCGCACATGAGAAGGCAATCGCATCAAAGCACCGCTATCTCAACCATCAGTGTCCAATTCTAGGCTCAGGTGACACGGTTTCTCTTATATCCAACGATGACAATGACAATAACAACGACGAAGACGACGATGGTGGTGATGATGATGATGATGATGATGATGATGACGTCGTGCGAGTAGAAAAATACGTATAGCAGTATAATAAGGATCTTGTGTAGAATGAGCTGCGAGGATTTCCGAGGCGCAAAACTTTTATTATCAAGGTGGGGATAAAGGTGGGCCTTGGCTCTCGACACAGGCCGCACCGATGACAGCAAATATTTACAACGTCATGCTACCTAGACTGGGCGGGACTGTGAGTGTCGTTATATCGGCGCCGGGTGATCCTTATTTATTTATTTTTTTCTTTCTTCATCACTTTTTCATTTTTTCTTTTTTTTTTCCTGTTTTCCTTATTTATTTATTTATCATTTTTTCTCCACGTTATTTTTCACTCCTTGTTGAATTTTGTATATATTTATATTTTTTTGTTGATTTTTCTACTTGTCAATGTGATATTATTCAGTTTAAACGGATGTGTCATTGCAATAATACCCAATAGAATTTTGAAACAAACGACATTGTCAAAATTTCACTCACTTTAAAATTATCATGTATATACACTAATATCATTATTTACAACCTATATATCATTCAAAAACTTTCTCTTTTATGTACTTACTGTTGCTATTATATCTTCTTATTCATTTTTATTCTTTTGAAAATATTTCTCTTTACTATTATTATTTTTTTTCTGGTTTCCTGCATTTTCTAAACAATTATCGTGTTACATCTTACAAAGGACAATTGTTTAATTTGTGAGGTTATAGTTAGAGTAACTGTACATATCCATCAGTTAATGTCATTGCATACATGGGTGCAAATTTAACATCCAGACAAATATCCAACTTCAACTAAGTAGAACCCAAAAGTGTCAATTTCAAACGTCGTCCCCGACACGATAATTATTCTCGCTATTTAAATATGAGTATACGCAGGTAAATTGTGTAGGGTCTCGGTTATTTAGTCTGCACGAATAGCACCATTTTTCGATTGCAAGCGTGACGGTCCATCATTATATATAGATCCAACCGGAAACAGAAATAGAGAAGTGAAGAGGGCGCCACAATTATACACACAGCGTATCCATTGCACCAATATACATAATAATAAATGACCGCACTTCACAGAGAAGAGAGGATTAACATCAGTCGCGTGGACAGAGGGACAGAAAAAAATATATATATATATACATCACTAACATCAGTCATAATAGAAAAGTGAAATAAGTTGTGATGAATAGAGGTAAAGGAAACAAAAAAAAAAAATAAATAAATAAAAGAAAAAATGAAAAAAAAAAAAAAAATTGAAAATGAAGCGGCGCATAGTGGGATTATCTGGAATTTATTTTTAAAGAACATGGCCGCCTAAGATCAGAGAATTGTGCGACATTGTTGCAGTAACAAATACCACTTGGATAACAACCATCACTTGAATAATATAATCCCCTGCGTGGAAATGCTTCGTAATTTCTTTTTCTTTACAATTACGAAGATGCAACTATGTATATATATAAATGAATGTCAGGAGAGAAAGAAAGATTATATCGCACAAGAGACACACGAGTGAGTATTTTCTTTTCTACTGTTGTTTTGTACAATATACACATACATTTTACCGCTCATTTACAATGGGATCGGGTTAATGAAGATTCCGGTAGTAACAAAAAGTTTTTTTTTTTTTTTTCTTATTTCATCATTACATCCATCTTACAAATTACATTAATACCATAATCCTCATAATAGGTTAAGTGATAATAACAGAGTAAGTATATGTTATTTTTTTAAATTATTACATATGACACACCATCAAATAATGCAAAATCTCTGAAATATTTAAACAAAAATTAATTCCTCATATTTCTTTTAGTGATAGATAATAAAAAATGAACAGGAGAGAAGTTGATGTTTTTGTCACACACATAAATCTATCCAGGAAAAACTTTGTTTATCTCTCAGTGACTCTCGGTATTATTTTATCTGAAACAAAAAAAAAAAATACCTCAACTCCATCTTGAATCGATAAATAACAAATCGAATGTCTATAAAGACTATACACACACACACTCACTCAAACAAACGTCACTGCAATGCCTTCCTACCAATACTAAGTTCGTTTGTTTTTCCACAAGCACCCATAGTTTCTCTCTTTCTCAATATATATATATATATATATTTATATACATGTCTCATTCGTCTTGAGTTTGGACCCCCCGTTGAGGGTATCGATTACGCTTTAAATCGCGTTTAAAGAGTTTGGGTAAGGCGTCTTTGGTTAAAGGCAAACTGTGAGACGAGTTGGTATATAAATGCAAGCAGTATATATACATAAGGGAAAGAAATAAGGGAGAGAAGTGCAAAAGGGTGAGAGAGAAAGAGAGAGTAGGAGAGAACGAGAAAAAAAAAAAGAAAAAAAAAAGGGACTTGGAGCGTACGGATCCTCAGTGGGACCGACGGTGGCGCCAACGAGATGGGTATCTTGGCGCGAGGAGCCCAACGATTGAGTCCCCCTTTATCCTCTTCTCTTTTGCCGCTGTCTTTGGGACCGTTCTGGCCCTCTTACTCGTTTGCCTCATTGCAGACGTATATATATATATATATATAGTGGTGGAATGGGGTGGAGAAGGGAGTGGATATATAGCGTGGAATGAGACGAACATTGGGGAAGAGGAGGAAGAGGTGGAATAAAGAGAGGGCTCATCAGAGATAACATCTAATTCCGAATCAGCCGTTCGTGTAGGCTTCTATGTTGCTTGAACTGTGTGTTCTCTTGCATGCTCGCGAAGTGTTGTCGCACCGCCGCTTTGTGTGTGCATAAGCGAGCAAATCCCCCTTCTCTTTCTCAATATATATATATATATATAAAGGTTGATGTTGAAGGATTGAGGATGGATATATATAAGTGAATTGGAGAATCGTTTGCGCGCGTCTTGTCGCTTCGATGGACATGCCACGATTGTAACCTTGAAAAAGATATGGATGGGATGAAGATTCTGGGGATGAAGTAATGGAGAAGAGGAAGACGAAGAAGAAGAAGATGCGAATTTTTTACTTTATATACTATTCCAAGAATTTTGTTGCGTTACGTATAGGTATTTTTTGGTTTTTGTTTTTTTTTTGTTTTTTGTTTTATTGTGAATGTATTGGTATGATTAAAAGAGTGAATTTAATTTTTTAATAATTATCAAATTTATTTATTTATTTATTTATTTATTTATTTATTTATTTATTTATTATTTGATAGATATAAATTTTATATAATAATTCGTTGGTGGAACCGTGAAAGAGGCGGAGCACGTGTGTCTATCGTGCTCACACACAAAAGCGTGAGAGTTGAGACTGAAATTGAGCATTTGTATTCCGCGAGGATTTTTCAACGGCGGCTGGACAGTTTTCTCATTTCATTTATGGTTGACCGTAACATAACTCTAGTGGCCTTTATTCTGTTTCATTTCTCTTTCTCTCTTTGACTTTTTTTTTTGTTTGTTTATTTTTTTTTTTTATATACTATATTACATTTGTCTCTCGCTCTTCTGTATATTGAGAGTGAGACAGTTGAAGCGATGAGCAATCGGCGACGACTTGAAAGTGGTGCGGTTTCTTCATTCTATACGCACACACACATATATATACAGTACCGTGAAGGATATAAAATTTTTTGAGAATAAAAAAATTTTTTTTGCTTTGTTTTTATTTTTTTTAGAATCATTTCTACGAATTACTGTACACACACATATATATATATATGATTTTAATTAATGAAATCAATCGAGTGATGTATGTTTATATATATTCTGAAACATTAATTAAATTTTTTGTTTTTGTTTTTTTGTTTTTTTTTTTTTTTTTTTTTGTTTGATTGATTAATGTGAAAATTTTCATTGCGATGTATTTTATTAGATTTTTTTTTTTTTTTTTTTTTTTTTTTTTTTTTTTTTTTCCCACGCGAATTATAATATTTATTTCGATGTGATCACAAAGATATTTAATTTTTAAAAATTAAGAAGCAGTTTGTTGTGTATATATACAGTCTTTTTTGAGACAGGTTCACGCTAAATGGCGGTCGGACGAGCTATGTCGCACACCACGGGACGTCCAACGGCAAAAGCGCCGACACTGATTCTCTGTTTCTCACTCACATTAACGTATTATAAGACGTGCGTACCACACTCACTCTTTCTTATGCTTTTTTGAAAAAAAAAAAATTTTTTTTTTATCACTCTCTCATTCTCTCTTTCTCGTGTCTCTGTCTTGTTCTCATCTACTCTGATTCTTTCTTTACCTCTTAAATATCCTTTCGCCCTCTCTACCCTTGACATGAATTTTTTTTTTTCTCATCTTGTTTGTTTATTTGTTTATTTATTTATTTATTTAATTTTTTTTTTTTTAAATTTTTATTCCGTTTATCTGTCTACGGTATGCGCCGCGTGATATTCCAAATGGCGTCACCCGTTACGTTTCCCCCGGGGATTCTCGTGCGTGTCTGAGCTTGCGACCCGCCCGTTCTTCACTCGCACCGTTTACATATAACGTTAATGTACACACATACACATATATATATATACATACGCATTTTTTTTTCTCTATTTATTACTTCTGATTATTATCACGAAGAAAAAAAAAAAAAAAAAAATGATTTTTATTTTATATAAAAATCCAAGACTGGAATCAAAACTCAACGATTTTCATATCTATGCGTTTGTAGAATTTTTTTTTTTTTTTTTTCAAAAAAATGTAACACCATTTTTATTTCCTCTCTTATACATTCTCTTATTCAATTATGATTTTTTTTTTAAATCGTAGATAGTTATGATTGATTGTAATATATTTGCGAGATTTAATCTAAACAAATAAATACAAAAATACTTGATAAAAAATAAATAAAAAAGAAAAAAAAGATGAGGATATATTTTATATCTTTATTTTTATATGCATACTCCAAATTATTTATTTCATATTTCAATATATTGAAAATGATAAATGTGTATTCTATAATATTATATATATATATTAATTTGTTCTTCCTGTTTCCGGATGTATTTACTAATGATTTATATTTATATATACAATAATTGTTTACTGATGAGGCTTTTCGGTGAACGTGATTGTTTTCAAAATCATCCAAGAATTATTGATCTTTTTATACGTAAGTCAAACATATAATAATAAGCAAAGGCGCCTTTGAATACCCAAAGGAAAAAAAAAAAAAAAACAAAACAACAAAAAACAAAGAACAAAAAAAAAAATTTCCCATTAGTATAGGTATTTATTTATATTCCACTTTTTCAACATTTATGGTTATTTTATGTAACATATGGTTAGCCGAAATCTCATCGTTCTATTACCATAATATTCCGTATGTTCCACCTGCCTTTCAAATGGAAAAGAAGAAGAAAAAGAAAAAAAAAAGAAAGAGAAAAATAGGAAGGAAGGTCACATACATATATTTATACCGGACGGAAATGGCAGACGTGCATTTTGTTTCCTTCAGATTCGGTTGCTAAAATATTTTCGAAGGTCAAACTCATTTTTTAAAAATATTAATCTTTACCTGTCTACATTTCTTCCTTTAAATATTTAATAGAAAACAAAAAATAATAAATAAAAAAAAAATGTTTATGAATTTTTTTTTTTTTTTTTTTTTGTATTAAATTTAATTTTGTCGATTTATTTTCTTATCTTTATTTTGTGATAGTACAATTTGTCACTGGGATATTTCATTAATTTAAAATTCATTTACAATCAACAACTCACGAGTTTTTATAATTGAAAAACGTAAACAAAAAAAAAAAAATTTGTAGATATTATTATTGAACAAAATAAAAGTATACATAGAAATACATGAGAATGATAAGAAAAATTTTTTTTTTTTTTATCACTCAATTAATAAAGAATGAAAATAATCCACAGATTAATCGTGAATCCCACACAAATTATCCAAATAATTACTTAAAAATCCAACACTAATCTCAATACAAACACAGAAAAAAATATATACAAAAAAAAAAAAATAATAAAATAAAATAAAATAAAATAAATAAAAATATAGTTTTTTTTTTTTTTTTTTTTTTTTCTAGAATTATATTTCATTTCCCTCGGGTACTTTTTCATAAATACGACGAGATTAATACACCATCACAAATCCCAAATGATCGTAGTTTATCGTTCGATATCTGGTGCGTTGGTTTTCTCTATGGATAGGGGAAAAATATATCTATCTATCTATCTAAAACGAGAGAAATAAAATTGCAAGGATTCTTCATATTACATACACATATATATATATATATAAATATATATCTATCTAGGGGTTGAATTGAGCACGACGATGTGATGGAAAATCAGTAAGTCTGGTATGATATGTAACCAGTGGTCAAAAGTCGATTACATTCACCAGGTTTTTCATACATATATATATATATATATATATTAGAATCTTTTTTTTCCTCTCTCTCTCTTTCTCTCCCCCGTCCCATTTCATATACAATATTTGATGTAAAAGGCTGAGCGAATCGAATGTGACGTAGTGCAGCCAATATTGCGCATTCCTATCTCTCCATGAATTTGGTAAAAGCTCCATAACGAATTTATATTTACCACAGTGTTGACCACAATAGTCACAAAGATATTTATTTCATTCCTTTTTTTTTTTGTTTTTTTTTTTCTTCCTTCGTCACGCATTCCCGCGTATTTATCGCACTATTTATTCTCCCCCGCATCGTTTGTCAACCAGACACATATGTGTATATATATATATATTTTTCATTCAATATAAAATGTCAGAGGGTCGACATCACATATATACAATGAATTTGAGATGATAAAATTTTATAGAGGCAATATCATTTGCCAAATAAATATTTCATTCAATATTCTAATAAATAGACAAAAATTCTTAATAAAATATACAATAAATTCATCATTAATCAAAATATAAATTTGAAAAAAAAAAATAAAAAAAAAAAAAAAAATATAATTTAATTGAATACGAGAAAAAATGAGTGAAATATATAAAAAAAAAAAAAAAAAAAAAAATACTAAAGATATATAATAATAATAATAATAATAATAAAATAGAATAAAGATGAAGAGAGAAAGAGGAGTAATAAGCGATGAAGAAATGAGAGGGAGTGGTAGAAGACACGAGTGAAGTATTCAGGAAGATGCTACACTCATCGAGGTAGGTGGCGCCATGCCATGACCAATAACGAACGTTATATAGTCTATAGAACGCGCAAAAGCCAGGCCACGACGCGCGCGTTCCACGTTATCCTTTCTCTTTTCTTTCTTTCTCTTTCTCGCTTTCTCCCTCACGCGTCGGTTTACCTTCCTCCGGGGGCCCGTCATCACGCGAGAGCTAAGCCCTGATTTACTGCTAGTTTACTCACCCACGAAGCGTCCGTCTAATTGTAGGGTTCGTGCGCTTCGGTAAGAAAGAAAAAAAATAAAAAAAAAAAAAAAAAAAAGAAGATAAAAAATAATAATAATACGATACCGATTTTCTCTCTTTCTATTTTCTTTTATTTATTTATTTATTATTATTATTATTATTATTATTTTTCTTATTAATTTACTCGATATAATTTGTGTGTAAATTCATCAGTGCGTGATAATTTAAATAAAATTCATTAAAAAAAAAAAAACAAATAATTTTCATTGTATTAAAACGAAAAAAAAAAGTAATAAAACAAAACAAAATCTATTGAATAAATTCGATAAATACATTGTCAAGTGGATATATATATATATATATATATTTTTTTTTTCTTTATTAAAAAATTTATGATAAATATTTAATTGAATCATTTTTATATTTTATATCACATGATAATATACAGAGATAATTATTCTTATCAGTCATGTATATTACCATGATATTAATCCAAAACACGCCTTCTTATATTATATATATTTGCCACCCGTGGATCATAACAAGTCGCGTGGGCGTGCAGAAATTCATCTCAGTGTTTTTTTTTTCTTATTTTTTTTCCCCTCCCTTTCCAATTCTCACTCACGTCTGATTCTTCGTCTTTTACAACCCGGCGATTATGCTGTCGACACTACGTGTCCGATATATGTCCTGAAAATGATCACGACGCGAAAGAAGATGTGAGTAGACACACAAATAACGTAATACGCTCATATATATATATATATACACGTGTGTTGATGTATATATATTACAATATATCGTCCGCCATTGCAACATGTCAGTTTTCTCTGTCTCGCTTTCTCTCTTTTTTCCTCTAACATTGCACCTTTGTTCGATGTTACGGTGGTTCACCACCTCCGCGGTCGCTTATTCACATTCGCGGCGTTAAAATCATTTGTGCACGTACATACACGCACTCATGCAATGATATACTTACACACACACACATATATATATATATGTATATATTGGAGCACGTTCTCGGGGGCGTGGCACAACTCCCTGGTGGTCTAACACTGGCGTAAGCGCTTTCAAATTATTTATACATCATTTTTTTTACACTACATTTTTTTTTTTTAATTTTTTTTTCTCTATATCAAAAATACAATTTTAACTCTACTATAATTTACAATATTTTTCTCTACATTCACACTGGAATAAAACGAAAAAAAACAAAAAAAAAAAAATTAATTATTAATAATAGTAATTTAAACCCATAGCAATAATTGAAATGAACAAAACTAATTATTTTTTTTTTTTTTGTTTGGTATAAAAATTAAGAATAAAAAAAAAAAATTAATGTGACAATATTTTTATATTACATTGTGGTTTTGAATTATTTTTTCATGGTATTTGTTGAATGATTACGCCACTGCAAGTCAAGTTGTGTATATATATATTTATATATAAAGTATATAACTACCGAGTAACGAGCCCAGTCGCGCATCTTACACACTCGCCATTGCACTTTGTTTCTTTCCTTTCATTTCATCGTTTCTTCATCGTTTCATCTCTGTTTTACCGGGCCCGTCGCCAATACTCGAAGCGTCTGGTCACGAACATCGGGACCTCACATCGTCACGTGAAGACGCGCTCTTATTCTCGCCATGTATCGTCACTGTTTGACTGCTTCTGTCTACTTAGTTGCCACGTTCGTGTTTTCTTTTACCCACACTTGTATTATATATACATTGGCAAAGTCAATACTCACTCTGCTACCAATTTTGTACTGATGCGTCTTAATATAAATCTGGCACGATGACAACAAATTAATTAAATCATTATTTTTATTATTTATTTATTTATTTTATATTTTTTTCTTTGTCTGTTTGATTTTTTTCTACTGTTTTTTTCCTGACTGTTAAATATAAATTTTAATTACTCTAAATGATTAATTCAATTTTTTTTTTTTTTTTTCATTTGTATATTTATATTATTATAATTTTATTTTTTTGTTAGTTTGTTTTTTGTTTTTTGTTTTTTTTTGATGAGGGTAAAAGTGATGGTGGTAGTGAAGATTTAATATCTCATGATTATTTTTTCATCGTTATACGTTGAAATACACGCAGTCTGTCGTTTTTCACGGATCATTGTTCACATCAATACAAAACTTCTGCGAAAGAATTGATAGCTCTCTCTTTATGGATATATTTTACGGGGAAACGTGATGGCCTTTCGTCAATATATAATATTCAACTATTGCATTTTATTCTTCTTTATTTTTGTTTGTTTTATTTATTTATCATATTTTTTTTTCTCTGTTTTTTTTTTTTTAAATTTTTTTTTTATTTTACTATCGTGGCAAACGGTTGAGTAGCTGTGGGACTGAAGCGCGTGCACGTTCATAAGCCCACAGGGAGAATGTGTGTATATTGAAAGGAACAAGCGATAGTTTACCACAAGACGTTAAATTTTTTTTTTTTTCTTTTTTTTTTTTTATCTCTCATTCTCCCTCTCGCTTTGGATACTATCCGATAAATGGTATACAGTTAAAAACCACAAATTGCCATGGTCATCTCGCGCCCATTCTCTCATTGTAAGTGGAAGCATCGGATAAAAATTTGAAATCTTCGTGGGCGACTTAGTTGGAGGTCACGTGACGTAATAATGTCCTGAAAACAAAAAATAAAAAATGAAAATAAATAAATGAAAAAAAAAAAATCGATTCTATAATAATGGAAAAAAAAAAAATAAATAAATAATGAGAAAGATGAAAATGAAGAATAAAAAAAAAATTAATATATATATATTTTTTTCTTTATATTTTATGAAATTGTAAAAGTGATGGAAAATTTTCCCACGATTATTTCACATGTTCTCATATAAACACGGATATTCAATTTATTTCAAATGAAGCAATAAAAATTGTATTGTAAAGTATTAAAAAATATATTTTACGTATATGACAATTTACAATTGTGTATAAATCATTTTGAAAAGACTTTTGAGAGTTTTCAATTGATAAAATGACTTGAAACAACAGGATAAACATAAATATATACATATACACATACACAATAGACAGATATTACTTTACCTCAAATATACTTAGAAGCCTGTGAGCGATATGAATTTAACAAGGCGATAGCGTGCCAGACAACGATCCACTGGGATATCGGTTGTAAATCGTTTAGACGATGCAACCTGTGGGCAATGGATGCTCATACGGAAGCACCTGAGTAAACGAGCGAGATACACATACACACACACACACATTTACATTGCCTAACAAGCAAGGAGTCGCGCGAGTCCCTGCTGTTGCTCCTGCAGCCTCACGAAATTGGATTGCCAAATATCTTTTACGTTTATTTTGCCCGCGTGTTCCACCCAATTTTTGATGATGCCGCATTAACCAATTGCGGTCGCATTCGAAGAAGTGTTTTGCTAACCATTAATAAAAAAAAAAACTACATTGTATCAGATCATCAAGACATTTCCTATTATACAAAATTAAAAAAAAAAAAAAAAAAAATATTTATATACATCAAATATTAATATAAAACGTGAAAAAATTAGAGATATAAATTAAATACAATTTTTTTTTTATTTGTTTGTTGTTTTTTTTTTTTTTTTTTTTTGCGATAACTTAATTTAAGTAAATAAATTGAGTTATTAATCGATAAATTTGTATGTGTGTGAATAAAAAAAAATATTTTTATTCATGAAGACATGAGCGAGTCGTGTGTAAATCTATATAAATATAATGACATTAATATATTTTTTTTTTTTTTTGCTCGTTGTTGACATGTTCTGTTATTGACTGAATAGAGAATTGAGTGTGCGATTGACGACATCGGGATGAGTTTATGTGTGTATGTGTGTGTTGTTTTAGCCCACACTACGCGTTAATTTCACTTCAAAAAATCGTAAAATGCAAATGAATGATCCCGGAGGCCGTAGCACGATTGGCAAATTGCGAAAGAAGGTTGGGCCCCACGAGACGAGCGGGCGTGCAGAAGCGCCCAAGGTGGTCGAGTAATTTTGTTGATACCAAAAACGAGCGGCAGCAACAGCAGCACCAGATGATCTCTCTGTATGTGTTTGTACTTGTACACATCAACCAAATATATATATATATATATACATATAATAATGAGTGTGAGTGAGGTAAAATAATAAATGTGAAAGGAATGAAAAGTAAGCGTAAGCAAGAGAGAAAATGTTTGACGCGCTCCTGAGATTTTTTGGCCATTGAGAAAAGAAGTTTTTGTCTGTGGGATATAAAAATGTGTTGATTATATGGTACGTCGCAAGCGAAGAATCAGGCACCACAATACAGTATATATATATATATATAAATGAGTGTGTGAATGTGGTGGTAGTGGACTCAGGGTGTCGTTAAGAAAACACACTGTTGTATATATTTTTATTTTTAATATTTTTTTTCTTATTTGATCTCACCAATTCTCTCTTCATCCTTAAATATATCTCAATACTAAAACACACACACACACACACACACACACACACAAGTAGACAAATAATCCCATTTCATTTTTATTATCTTCATTCGAGTCGTGAGATTTAACTTGAAATTTGGATATTTTTGATTTCAATAAATAAAAAAAAAAAATTTTTTTTTTTCCATTGTCTTTATCTTTTTCTGCTTATTTTCATTAATATATTTATATTTATACAGTGAGAATCAATTATTATTATGATAATGTGACAGAAAAAAAATATATATATATATTTATAAATTTTTAAAGAGTTTGTGTGTATCTACGTATTTTTTTTTTTTTTCATATATAAAATTCAATTTAAATGCAGAAAAGATAGACATGTAATATTCACACCAAAGTATAAATAACACACATACACGTATGATAAAATACAATATAATCAAGGAAATGAATCCAACGTTTTTACATCTTGTAATTGAGACGATGAAAAAAAAAAAAAAAAAAAGTAACAATAATAATAACAAATAAATAAATAAATAAATAAATGAATAAATAAATAAACGTGGCAAAGTGCGTGCGAGGAATTTTCTGATAATAATCATGATTTTAATCGCTATATCATTACCATAATAATAATTACGTTTACATATATTGTAATACACATATGTATTAACGTCAACAAGAATTAGAGAAATATGAGTGAAGTTAATTAACCTTTGCATATGTTACTTGTAAATACACACACACGCATTCGTGTAAACCCACGTGTTTACATTTGCATTTTTGAATTTAAATTTATTGTTTTTTTTTTTTTTTTTTTTTTTTCTTTTTTTTCAGATAAATTTTAATTAATTTCATTTTTAATATACATTGAAAATTTGGAGGAAAAAAAAAAAAGTTATTATTTTGCCTATTTCTATCTTGATTAACGTGAAAAATTAAAAATTAATAAATAAAAAAATAAAAAAAAAAAATTAATTATTATATGATTATAAAATAAAGAATAAATATTAAAGATAAATAAAATATTGACGAGGATGAGAGAGAAAATTGAACGTGATTGTGCGAGATATTGGAGGGGGCCTCGGGCCCGGATGTTGCCTCCGTACACGCCGTTTATCTGTCTTGGCCACATTGAAGATTAAAAATAAATAAAAGGCAATAAGTGTGGGGCCCCGTGCGAGACCCGTCATTACACGAGGCGGGCCCACCTTGTTAGTTCACAGTGTGTTGAGCCACCACGAGACCTTCTCCACCTTCTTCATCTTCAGCGTCTTTTTCCACCATCTCGTATCCTCACTCAATTTTACATACATACCTCTATATAATCCTGAGTTCTCTATATTATTCAGGATATATTTATATATTTATATATGTGTCCAAGACACTCCAAGAGTTCTCTGGCGCCTGCGCTGTTAAAATTGCCGAAAATTCGAGGAATTCCATATATTCACAACAATCTTTTCGCGCGCTAAACAAAATTATGGTGTCCATGCGTGATTCCAGCTTTGCACCTGACCCAAAACACACACACACACACACATATATATATATACAATTTATATAAATAGTATATATCTACATATAAAAATAAAATTAATGCCCCAAAGCCAGTCGTAAATATTGATACTAATGAGACACTGTGTGGCAGACATTTGGATTAAGTTGTGAAAGTCAAATTGGCATTTATCAAAAAATTATTTTTTTTTTTTCTTCAATTTTTTTTTTTATAATATAAAATAATTTTTTATGAGAAAAAAAAAATTTTATTTCTTGTAAAAATTAATTTTTTATTTTAGTATTTATTGTACGATCGTGCATTGTGTTTAATAAAATACATAATTTCCGATATATATATATATATATATATATATGCAAAATGAACGAAATAGTGTAGGAGCATCTCTTGTATATTATGAGCATCGAGTAATGACTAATGGTGAATAATTGAACAAAGCAACCGCAAATTGGACCACCGTGCATGAGGTCAAATTGGTCACTAACTCCTAATCCGTTGACGTTTACTATTATTTGCATCTGCCAATATAACTATAGTTTGACTTTTATATCTGTCTCATTCACACACACACACACACACACACACACACATATCAGTTATTAGATGACGTAATAGATTAAACGCAAATGTCCAATTTACTCTAGAAATAGAACAAATTATAAAATCTATTTATACAATAAATAATTTATTGTCTATTTAAAATTATATCTTCATCTCGTGTGTATATATATATATATATGAATGAAAAATAATTCTTGTTGATTTTTTTTTTTCATGTATTATCAATATTTAATAGAAATAAAAATAGAATTAAAATTTGAATTTTATTAATTTTTACTTTTTTGGATTTTGTGCAAATGTGTATTGAAAATATATATATATATGTATACACACACACATACAAAATTATAATTGTAATAATGAAACGTAATTAACATGAGTAAAAGCAGTTGTTGTTGTTGTCAAGAATAATTTTGCCTTTTGGCATTTGTAATGCAGGTCCAACGCCACAGGCGACTGTTGTCCGTCACTCACGACTGATGTTCATGCTGATGAAACTGTCAGATATGATGATCTATAACACGCGGCTTGCGATTATCTCATTTTATCTTGGATGTATTTCGCCATCGACCACAAATGAAAAACTATTATGTATAGATATACATATTTATATATAAATAAATAATTTTTTTATTTATTTATTTTTATTTTTTTTTTTTTCTCTCATATTATTATTTACTTCATTTACATTTTCCTCTTTCTCTTCTTCCTCATTATCACTTATTTATTTATTTATTTATTTATTTATTTTTTTTTTTCTCTCCACCTTGATCTTTGTAGTTTTCTCTTATACATTCGTGAGGGCGATTAGAGAAACATGAATATCAAATGTGGGCGCAAATGCGAGTAAAATATTCAACCATAAGATATTACTCTCTGTCACATGTAGATTATCATCTGTGTCACTTTTATTTAATAATATACATTGCCAGTTGCCAAATTGGCGAGATTTTTGTAAAATTATTATCGGACACACACACACACACTCACTCATCTACATTTACACAACGAAAAAGAAAAAAAAAAAAAAATATTATTAAAGATAAAAAAAAAAACACGTGTAATAATAATTTTTTTTTTGTTTTTTTCTAAAATTTTTCATTGTGGTGTGAATATAAAATTGTATTATCTACCATAATAAATATTATTAAATTATAAATTTTAATATTCTACACTTGAATTCAAAAAAGTGTGGCTATGTCACGCCCTTTTTATCACATCTCTCTTTTTTTCTCTCTCTCTCTCTCTCACACACACACACATACACACACACGTATATATATTTATATATTTTATGAAATAAACAAGTTGTATAACAGGTGTAATAGGTACATGGATCCATTCAAGTCTTTATCTACACGACACATCCATGAACGTGCGCGCGACCTCATCTCTACTGTGTCTAGTATATATAGAGTATATATATATATATATATATATATATATATGTTTATGTATATTGACGAGGATGCGAGAGAGCGTCGATGGGAGCAAAGAGATTAGTGTTCGGTGCGGTTGTGTAACGCGCCCAAGAGTCATCGACTTTACCATCAGCGCGCGCACTACTCGCTCTCTTTATTTTTGTATACATCTATCTATACACACACACACACACATATATATATATATATATAGTGATTCTTTCAGAGGAGTCGATTCCCGCGGGCGCGGCATCAAGTCAAGTAAGTAATCTCTTAGCCGTCACGCCATGGGACCTAGCCCGGGTTTCGATAGATATATATCCTGATTGCTTTTTCGTTTCTCTACTTCCTTACAATCTCTCCCTCTCTTTATATATATATATAGATACTGTTTTTTTTTTTTTTTTATCTCATCGAATTTTACTCTTCTTACCAATTGATATTTTCTTTATTCTATATATGGCACCATACTGTTCTTTACTCTCTTGTCATTTGTAATATTGAACGATGATAATTTATGAATAGGAATTTTTTTGTTTGACGAAAAAAAAAAAAAAAACAAAAAAATAAAAATATTTTTATGATTGTCAAAGTGAGAATATAATTATTATTTATTCAATAATGTGATTGACTCTTATTTATTTTAATTTTATTTATTTATTTATTAATTATTGTTATTATTATTATTATTACTATTTTTTTTTTTTTTTTTTTTTTTTTTTGTAAATATGAGGTCATTGGCGTTTTTACGTGTATGTTAAATATAATACGGTTGGTTGCGGTGTCCGATCAAACACACACGTTTTGTCTACGCATTTGGCATTATTTATATAAATAATATATTTATTTAAGTTGGATGGTTGTGCGCGTGATTGGCATTAAATTTATATTTTATCATTGAGAAATTTTATCATGAAAAATATACACTGGTAGATATTTTTTTACAGTATTTATACTGTACATTCTATTTTGTATGGAAATCTATTAAATTAATTATATATATATATAAAATTAATATGATATTAAATAAACAAAAAAAAAAAACCGACTTTTAATGTGTATAATGAAATAATTTGTATAACTCGATGTGAAAATTGGCAAATTATATAATTAATTTCTTGAAATACATAAAAATATGTATCTTTCACATTCCTTATTTCAATCATGATTGAAAAAATAAAATTGAAAAAAAAAATAATAATAATAAATACGTGATGTGGATCATGTAAATAAAGAAATTGAAAAAAAAAAAATATTCATCAACATGAGCGGTCTTTCTTTTTATCTCGTTTCTATTTTATTCAAATATAAAATCATTTTCTCCTTTCACTTAATTATTAATTTCAATTATTCCCATTCAAATAAAATATTTTTATAAATAAATAATTTTTTATTTACTGCTCGATTTTTATTTTATTCACATACAAATATCCTCTTCATGAATATAATAAATGTCTTTTGGCACTTGCGCGAACGTTTGTGCGAAGCCGCACATCCGGTCGACATATATACACAAATATATGTATATATATATATATATATATATATAGTACATAGAACTTATGTATAGGAGCAATTCTATATAACTCGAAGCTCTCGCGGCGGAGATCCGGTAGGACAATGCATCGCCTCGTGTGTAGTGTGCGCGGTTTCTTTTTCATTTTTTTTTCTCTCGTCGTCAATCGCGTTCTCCCTTTTCACTTCCTTGCATCGTTCGCATCCTCTTTCTTTCTCTCTTTCCCACCGTCTCGGTTTTTACCACCGTCTGTTAGATCATGTGTACCCACCGCAGTTGGACCTCGCGGACTGGGACAAACAGAAGTATGATCCAACATGAAAGGGACCGCGCCAGAGAGACAGAGTGAGAGACAGTTCGAAAAGCTTGGACTTCTATATTCATACACTCACCTATTCAATGTGTCTCTTCTCTTCATATATTTATATACTCACAACCCCCTTCGTATACATAAAAATTCTCTCTCAATTTTTCACAATATTTTGTTTTTTATCTTAAATATTTTATATCTTCTTTGGAAAATTTATATTTACAAATTAATTTTTTATTTTTTATTCATGCAAATATTCATCGATTATCCCTTTTAATAATCTCATCTTTATCATAATTTTTATCAATAAATTATATTATTTTATCACAAATTTATTTGTATGTAATATGAAAAAAATTGTCAAATTTTTATTCGACACAATTTATCATTAATAAATAATAACGAAAAAAAAAAAAAAAAAATGATATTTAATTCTTATAAATACCAAAGTAAAAGTGAAATGAAGAAACATTAGATATATATATATGAGTAGGGTTGGTTAAAATAGTTGAATGACGAATATATATATGAGGATATAAAGGACGTAGGGGTTGGTCAGTTAAACGGCCGTGTGCTCGTTAGTTGATTGAGTTAACTCTAGCGGTCAGCGCTGATTAGAACAAACTAACCATCAGCCTACACGGCTTGATTGCCAGAGGGAACAATCTCTCGGATTCCCTCTCTATACCCTCTTCTATATATTTTCCATTCTCTCACACATTAATACATATGTACATGTGGATTTGTTTCTATCACCGTCGCAACTTGCACGTTCAATCCACTCTCTTTCTTTCATATGTACATTCACAATCATCACATAGTCCATACGAATACATACACACATATATATATATATATATATATATGTATTTAGAATGTTTGTATGTGTGTACGAATTCGTTTTCAGTCCCAAGAGCGATGCGAAAGAAAGAGAGATGGAGAATGGACGTGATGCGACTACGTCGGACGTTTAGTTGGTGGTTTCGAGACGTAAACTCGTACAGTCCATCCTATTCGTTGCTTGACTAATTGGATATATATACCCACTGAATAGTACATATATATATATATATTTACAAGAACTCGCGAAGGTAAACGAATATATTTTATAAATGTTTTTTTTTTTCTTTTATTTCTCCTCTTGTCGACATTTATTCGTTCTCAGTGGTAAACTGCAAAACTTGGACATTTTTTTTTTTTATCAGATATTAATAATAAAATAAATAACATTAAAAAATATATATGTATGTTAATATAAAATATATCTATGTGCCAAGTAATGAGTATGTATTGAAAGGAAAAAGGAAGAAAAAAAATAAAACAAAAAAAAACTTATTCATTCTTCTTTCTCTTCTCATCTTTGTTTCATTGAATTAATTAAAAAAAAAGTCAGGCGTAAGAGAAACACATGTGTGTTGGTGTGTGTGTGTGTGTGGGTGTCTGTGTCTGTATCACTTTGTAAAATATATATGCAATGTAGATGAAGGGGGTGGGAGAAACGTCAAGCCCGCGGCGGCCATGTTTTTTTATTCGACACAAGGGGGCGATCTGGAGACTCGAGTGCATCTCTCTCTCTTTGGTGAAAACTCTCAATGTGCACCCACGCTACTAATGCCATAACTGGGTGTATTTCTAATGAGAGTAGAGAAGAAGTGGTGGATTTTGTATGTACAGTACAGAGGGATCAAATACAAACAGAAAAAAAAAAAAAAAAAAAAAAAAAAAGTAGTAAAACAGATAAGGAGAGGGTGAGAGAGAATAAATGAAATAAATGGTAAGTGAAAGAGAGAGAATATATATCTATTGTACTGAATGCCTATCAGGTATTTGTTTATATAATTGTATGAGTGAAATTATTATTCGTTATTGATATAAAAATTGATATATATCTTTTTATATTTTATTTTGTTTTTATTGGGTGTATTCGATATTCAGGAGAAAGAAAAATTAACACTGGATGATTGGATTCATTAGGTATTGAAATATATTCGTTTTGTTAATTTCTTTTGATGGGGATATAAAATATGTAATTTATAATATTTTTTTGTTTGTATAGTTATTGATGAGTTCTTTGTAGTTAATTTTTTATTTTTATTTTTTCAAAAATTGCAAATTTTTTGTTTTTTTTTTTGCATTGTGACGTGGCACGTCCGAAGAATATAAAAATAGAGAGGGTTGATGATGAAGTGTATGAAGAGAAATATGGATAAATGAAGAAAGGACAAGAAAAAAATAACAAAAATAATAATAATTGAAATTGGCGGTGAGCAAAAGTTAAAAAAATGTTTTGACTAAAATTATATTAAAATTCAGTTCATGCACGAGATAGAAATAATTCTGCATCAAACACGAGTGATGGTAGATATGACGATATACATGTGTATTTATATATATATATATATATATATATATATATAAGTGTATGAATACTGAAAAGAATTTCTCACAATTTTAGTAGAATTTTTGAGAATTTTTGTGATGCAATATATTCATGCAAAAATAAATTATTATATATTTAATACGGCAAGTGGCGCCTTGTTCAATATGCGAAATTCACATTCCGTCAGAAAAAACAAAAAAAAAACAAAAATAATTTCTATTTTTATAAATTAATAATTTTTTTTTTTTCAACATTTTTAATTGATAAAATGAGACAAAAAATGGATTTAAAATCATTCGTACATTTATATATGATATATATTTCTAAAATAAATTTTATTGAAATACCGTGGGAATTGTTGAAGAATAAAAATAAAAAATAAAAAAGTTATGACACTCACATAAATATATGGAAAAAAAATTTTTTTTCATTCATACAGTAACACACAACATAACCATATCCACCTACACATATATCGAGATCAAAATCCATGATCGTTGCTATATACACATGGTCATCATAATGCACACGTCCGGCAGTTGAAAAAGCCCATAACAAACCATACAATATATATATATATATATAAATATATACATACTCATACTCAAGTCTCGTCGCGTCCAAATCTAGTTTTCATTCACATGCCACTCGCACTAAATATTTTCGTCCATAATACCGTCAACATTTTACTTAAAAAATTTCTTTCTCACAGACAATTTATCATCCAAAAGGATAAAAATCTTTTATAAAATACACACACACACACACCCACACATATATAATAATAATAATAATAATAATAATAATGAAATATTTGAATTATTTTTATATAAGAAATTAATCAAATAATTACTGATATTCAACAAATCTGTAAAATAATACGTCACAACCACATACGAACACATTTAAAATTCAATTTACCTCCCTCCATCATTCCCATCTCTATATACACGTAACCTCCAGAAAATGACCTTTGACGGAGAAATAAAAAAAAGAAAAAATACACATCTCATGATGGTAATACCCAAGATGAATATAACGTTACCAAGTTCCCACAATGTTGGATGAAAAATTTTTTTTTTTTTTAATGTTACAAGTATCATATATACACACAATTTTTTTTTTATCATATAAATTATTATGAATTATTATTATTATTATTATTATTATTATTAAAAAAAATTTTCATGGTCAATTGTAAATTCATCACGCGTATTCACGAATAAAAGTTGGAGGAATAATATAAATTCAATCAGAGGAATTTAAAATATAGGAAAAAAAAAAAAATTCACTATGATTGAAATTATTTTTATTTATTTATTTATTTATTCATTTTTTTTTTTTTTTTTTTACAACGCGGATATATAAAATAAAAGTATACAGTGATACATATAGAGTTTAAATATCTATGTGTATATAGAAAATAGGTATATGAATAAAATGCAAACGACACAGTGATGAGAGGTAGGAGGAGCAGCAGTTGAAAGAAACTTGGGACAAGAGTATAAATAAGAGAAAGAAAGAAAGAGAAAAACGGTCTTTGGCCACCCAACTCGAGACGATCGCGTCTTTGCGCCGACGAGTGAAGCCAAAGTGAGTCTTGGGGGCATATCTTTATCCTTTTTTTTATCCTTTAAATATCATATATATATATCTCGTTTATTTCTTTGCTTACTCGATATTCAAACTAATAAATTAGGTGGTCGCGGCGCTGAGGGCCAGTCTCGCACATATGAATCATCTAAAACAATGGAATGCAGACTAAAATGGCGTTTGAACGTTACCACACATGAGTTTAAATATATAACCAAGTGTTGTCTATCTATGAAAAATTATTGTGTATATACAATTTAACACTACAGTCATTCATGACAAATATATATTTTTTTTTCTACCTCATTGTCGTGAAAAAGAATAAAACTCGGACAAATTAAAATCATTCAAATAAATATTTATATTTAAAAATTTTATTATTTCATTAATGATACAGAAAATTTTTAATTAAAAAAATTTATTTATACACATAAAAATATAAATCCATCGATATTTTCATTCACAGCGGGAGATGAATTGATGATGAAAAATAAAAATAAAAATATATACATAAACAAAAAGGGAGAAAAAAAAAAAAAAAAAAAACAAAAATAGGAAATAGTTTCAATGTATAGATGGGTGACATATCGTACGTATATATATAATTGAAGTGAAAAATAAATCAACGATTTTTCCCCCCACTCCAAAAAAAATTTAGCATGATTTCCCAGTAAAGCGTGACCGTGTCCATCAACAATAGCTATTGTACCGTTTTGTATAGATACAGCCACTCAAAATGATCTCCGGTCACAAGTCATTACCTTTTCATTTTAAAATCCAAAAGCCCCTGGGGACCATACGCGCGCGTGCCTTTATTACATACACCCACACAAAAACATAAATATATTTATATAAACCATATGTGTTTTATGTAGAATAATAATTATAATATTCGTGTGATTATGGAAAAAAAAAAAACATAGACGTATTTATTTATTTTATATACGTAAAATCCAGTGAACAAACTGAAATATATCAATGAATGATGGTATTTTGTATTTATAGTTGGGACCACCCCCGCGATACAGGGGGTGAGTTTACGTATTTATCCATCACCCTCTATAGTGATTATATATACAATGATAATGTTGAATGGTATTGGATATTATTGTAAAGCACTCGTGGGTGGTTTTGCGTTGACTATTATATTTTCATGTTATACCACACGCGTTTCATTCCAATTGTGTCATTATATGAATAAAATGCCTTTTGCCCAATATTCTCTGTACAGATATAAATATAAAATTATTGACATTATATATTGCAATGTGTAGTCTGATAATAAATCACGATTGAAATACTTTGATGTTTGTATATATTGAATGATACACTGAGAAAAAAAAAAAAAAATTCATAATAATAAATAAATAAATAAATAAATAAATAATTACAATTTAAAATGATTATAATAAATAAAAATGTGAATATATTAAATAAATATGAATAATATAATAATGAAATAAATAATTTTCGTGGGTAAATAAATGTGTAGTGTGATGGTGCGTGTCAATAATTAATAAATATAAATAATATAAAATAGAATAAAATAAAATAGGCAAAAATTAATTTTTTTTTTTTTTTTTTTTTTTTTTTCTTTTTTTTTCATTAAATATAAATGCAATTGTGCACTCATCTGCATTACAATTATTTCAATTTTATATATTAATAAATATATACATCAATTTTAATAAATCTCATATATCTATATATGATAAAAATAATAATTGTACAATATTGAAAAGCAAAAGGTTGAAATATGAAAATTTAAATGAGAATGACCCGGCCGGATGAGTAACAATATGTACATATATATTCAATCGCAGTGGGTATTATTTGTTTTACTTGCGGGTGAAATTCACAAGCGTTATATAGTGGAATATAAAAGCCCTTCCGTATTTTGTCAGGGTTTTCCGCTGTGCTTTTTGTTTAGAAAATATATAGACAGATGTAAAATGTCAAAAATAATAAATTACAAAAATTTTTATAACTCACATGAATCATAAATTATTATTTAATATCATATAAGATATAATTTATTTATATTTATAAAATGGAAAAAAATTTAAAGAAAATATAAAATTGTATCATTATCCGAATTGGATGAAAAAAAAAAAAATATATATATATATATATATAATCAATTTCACAGTTATAATAATAATAAAAATAATAAATAAATAAATAAATAAATAATTAATTAATTAATTCATATAAATACAGATATTTATTCAGATTGATAATTTAAATGAATTTGTTGTGTGCCACATCGAGTGTTTATAATATTAATTAATATGCACCAGAAGAATTCTCGCGTGCAAGTAAACATATATATATACATATACCTATATATTATCACAATCATCATTATATATATAACTATATATGGGCGTATATCATTGCAATACAGCAAATAACATATGTATTAAACATGAGATTATGATGATGGTGAGATTAAATGAGTTTAGTTGCGTACATATCAACTGATTAAATTGCATCGAAGTGAAAAGCAGTTTCACAAAATAAAATATTATTCAATAACATGATCATATATTTATATATATATATATATAAGTATGTAATATTGAGTTTATTATAATTATATTGGGTAGTTTAATAAAAAATAATGAGGATTCTAATGGGTGTCGTGAGAGTGATCTTATATTATACGATTAATTTATAAATAAAAAAATTAACTTGTCAAGAGAAAAATTACGTGAGAACCAGTATAATAAATAATAATGAAATAAATTAAATAAAACAAAACAAAATAAGAAAAAAAAAAAATAATAATAAATAATAATAATATTTAAATAAATTCAAAACAATAAAAAAATGAATAATAATTTTTACTATTTAATTTTTTGATTTTATTATTTTTTAGTTTGTGTAAATTTTTAATGTTGTTTTTGTTTTTGTTTTTTTTTTTTTTTTCTTATATCTGATAATTTAAGTTGAAAAGTAAAGAATACGGTTTTATTTCAACCGGAAGTTCAGAATTAACTTGAAGAGAGGAAAAAAAAAAAAAATTGAAGAATATTTGAATAACCGCAACATTGTGGCAAAACTTCCTCAACAAATTTTATAAAAAATATATATATATATAATATTTTTTTTTTTTCTCATAAATTTCTGTTTTTACGTATATTTATATGTCGCTCGTAATTTTGACTTCCGTTTTTTTTTTTTTTTTCCAACTCCACGATATTATTTTGGTTGATAGGGGTGCGAAATATCCGTGGTTGATGTCACACGTCTGTTCCACCAGTAGGACACCAACACACGCACACAATTGATAAATTCACATCGTCACATATAAATATAAATAATACATTGTTTTCCAACAATACCACATATTCCAACCATACCAACAGAATTCAAACGTCAAGTGTCACCGCATCCTTCCTGTTCTTTTGGTCTATTTCATTAAAAAAAAAATTCCTTTTTATTTTCTGCTCTTTTATTGTATTTTTTTATTTATTTATTTATTTATTATTATTATTTTTTTCATACAATTTAAATATTTACCCTAACACACATTTGGTCCATACAAAAATAAAAAATTTCTCCATCTGTTGCTCAATTTTGTCACAGAAAAATGAAATGATAAATAAACTAACGATAAAAATTATAAAATATCAATTGTCAATGAATTTATAAAATTGTCATAATAAAAAAAAAAAAAAAAATGTCAGGACAAGTCCATTGCACACATACATAAACAACACATATATATAAAAAGGAAAAGGATAAGAGGGCGGACAAATTGTTGTAACGTCGTGTCACGCACTACGCTCTGTCATTATTATAGTGATTATCGTTAGTATTATTACTAACTGAGAGGGATATCTGTATACAACACGATCGTGTTCACTTCTATATCTATTACTTCTTCACATATTAATGATAAATATACATATATACATACATAGTGTCGGTACATCCGTCATCGTTGTATACACATACGTATACGTGTATATGTTGGATTATTTAGTGTTCACTTCTTGTCTGGTTGTTGCTTTTGCCGACGGCCACAAAACCACAATACGCCATATTGCTCTATTGTCAACAGAAGACACACTAGTGTAGTCATTTATATTGTCGGATGAGCCGTTACATCACGCGAGACACGTTCAGCCAAGTCATTATTACCAGTACATCTTCATATATATCTATATATGTATATGAATATATACGCTGGTTAGCATGCACAGAAACCGATATAAATAAAATAATGACAAGTAGAGTAACAGATGGCGTAAAAAATATATATATATGTATAAATAAATTAATATATGTGTATTTGTATGCAATCCGGTTTGAGGATTTTTTTTTTTTCTCCTTTTTCTTCTTTTTTTTTTTTTTCTTTTACATTTTGTATATATTGATATCCGGTAGGTGTTGAGGTAAGGAAGTCGACTGTCTAATGTATAGATATAAATTACTTCCGAGATAGTTATGCGGTTGGAGTGTTCTCCTTTGTATGTGAAGATGAGAAAAAGTATGTATATATATATATATATATATATTTTTTTTCTTTCAATTTCTCCTTTAACTTTCCTATTTTAACGCACTCGAAAATATTCGATGTCTACATATGCGTGTGTGTGTGTGTGTGTGCGTGTAACTTTGTTTTTTATCAAATAAAAAAAATGCTGATTTTTTTAATCAACGTAAAGTATAAAACTCAAAATATGCAATTCCGGAATATTTATTTACAAAACCACAAATTTTTTTATTTATTTATTTTTTTTTATTATTAAATTTTTCATCTATTCAATATCCATCTTTGTGTGATCAATTTTCAAAATGTGAATATTTTTTTACTATCAACTATCAAATAAATTGAATGAAGGTAAAAAAAAAAATTTTTTTAATTAAAAAAAAAAAAAAAAAAAACGAAAAACTGAAATCAAATGTGTAATAAATAATAATAATAAATAATAATAATAATAAAATGAAATCCACTTTTTTCTCAACGTTCGTTCGTGACTATTAATTTCAAACTCGTTACGCTGGACATGAATGAAGAAAAAAAAAAAAGAAAAAAAAAAAAGAGAGAAAAAACTTCGAATTAGGGACTGATGGAAAATTAGTATTGCGAGAAGGAAAGAAAGAGAGAGAGAGAGAGAAAGAGAAGAAATGAGACCACCATACACGCATATAGGCGGAACATATTTAGGAAAACAGGAAAAATATATTTCGTTGATATAACTTATAGTTATATATAACCTTAAGGGACTACAAAAATAACATTTATATCCTCATTAGGCCACATCGCGAGTTTGTATATACTTACATACATACATATATATATATAGAAATTCGATATATGAAATTAACTGAGGAAAACTGAGGTGATATTAATTTTAATTTCGACACGCTCGGTAGAAAAAAAAAATGAACGGAGAGAAACAAAAAAAAAAAAAACAATAATAATAATAAAATAAAATAAAAAGGAAAAAACAGGAAAAAAAAAAAAATTACCGGAAATAACCGTAAGATTAGTTTGTTTTGCGCCACTTATCTAAATAAAATATATAACAGTAATAATGATAATATTAATAACCCTAATTTTACTAATGACCAAGTGATTAATTAACATTTTGTACTGTTGGTAAAAATAATTGATGTACGATACGCTTGCAATATGTGCATTTCAATATTTCACTATGTGCATAAATATTAAAATAAAAAATAATCATAAAAATAAATAAATAAATATATAAATTAATTGACAGTTGAATCGATATGTAGATAAATTTGGGATAACTCAATAGATTGAATGTGGAAAATTGTTGAATTTAGAACATAAAAAAAAAAAAAAAAACAAAAAAAAAAGATTTAAAATTGAATCATCAATATCAATTTGATAAAAAGCACACGCAAAGCATTGAAGAGTATTATATACCTATATATATATATATATATGTACATATATATGTATGTGAGTGTATGAATGTCTGTAATTTCGGTGATGGCTCTTGATACACTCAAGAGCAAAAGCGTAACGTGTTATACGATCATTGGTGCGGGGCATGTTATGTCCTCGCGTGCACGCACGTACATCCACATATTTTCTCTCTATATCACTGATGTGCAACACTATATATCTACCGTGCCACCTTTAACCAATATAATATTCTTTATACGCTTGACAGCGCCATTTCATCACCCAAACAAATCTAAAGTATGGCGTCTACGTTCCATTCATCCTCATGTGCATTTATTATCCCCCAACGTGTCAAAATACTCACGCGTATCACCGTACACATTCACGCAATTTATCCACACATTATATAATAATTCAATAATAAAAATAAATAAATTATAATTATTAGTTAACTTGGTATTATTTATTTATTTATTTTTATTTTTTTCATTTTCTTCTGTAGTGTTTTTCATTTTTATCATTTATATACTATTGTATTATCTATAATAAAAATAAAAAAATTTTATTGTCATTTATCGTGTGATATATATTTTTATATCTTCGTTAATCCCAACGTATAAATATTTCTACACAATATAATTAAAAAACGTGGCAAAAAAAAAAAAAAAAATACAAAATTGATACATTTACTTGAAATTAAAAAAATAGATAATTAAAAAAAAGAAACAAATGAATAAATAAATATACAAGCAAAACTCGTATTTTTGTTTTTTGTTTTTTTTTTCTGTTTTTACTGTTTGGGTAATTAAATTGTTGGATATTGTAAATTTAAATGTTAAACAAGCGAACGATGTGTGTTTGTGTATATGTGCTTGAGTATACATAAAAATAAAACGGATAAAGATGAGGCTAGAGATTGTGCATAGCCGAAAGAGAAACAGTCAAGCAAAAACATAGGCGCCGGCGCCACGTGAGGGGGCTCCACCGCCAAAGATACATTTCTTGGTAGAGATTCGCAAGCGTGGCACACACTACCTCCCCCTTATGTATGCAATACTTTTTAACGTTGTTGCCGCGTCATCATCATCATCATCATCATCATCATCATCATCATCATCATCGTCATCGTCGTCATCGTCGTTGTTGTTGTCATCGTCAACGACATTCACGTCCAGTGATCTTTCTCTTTCAACTGCATTTTTTTCACCCTAAAATTCGGGGTAGAGACGATATGAAAAACGAGAGAAATGTGTTTGGCGCGAAGGGTTCGACGCGCACTCAGACCAAAAGTCATCGGAAAAAAAAAAAAAAAAAAAAAAAGCAATGAGGAGATAGAACGGACAAAGGCGAATATAAACACTAAAAGCAATGTAGAATTGTGTATGTGTGTGTCGGTGTGTCTGTGTGTTTGGACGAAACGCGCCTGTCTCATCAATGTGTCCGATTTTTCTTACTGTCGGATAAATTAATCGCGTAAACGGTTCCAGGTATTGTGTCAATGATGCCGCGTTGTTGAAACAAAAATAAAAAATTTTAAAAGCAGAAAGTAGGAAAAAAAAAATTAATAATAATACAAAACCATATTTCAGATGTTATGACAAAAAAATACTTGAGTACATATATTTTTTCGTTTATTTTTTATTTTTTTTATTTATTATTTTTTTTTTTTTATAAATATCAAACTGCATAATTTTATTCATAAAAGTAAAATATAATTTTTGTTCAGTTCATCTATATCAATTTTATTTGATTTGATATTAAATAATTTCCAAGATTTTGTTTATAAATTAATTACATGAAAAAATAAATAAACAAAAATATATCGTAATAATAAAAATCATAGAATTATTATTACTATTATTATCATTAATTTTTTGTTTTTCTATTGTTGAAAAATAATCGTGATAATTAACCGATTGAATCACGCTCGAAATACAACAAGAACGAGAAGATTTAAAATAAAATTGTCTGAAAAAAAAAAAATAAATAAATAAATAAATAAATAAATAAATAAATAATAATAATAATAAAACAGATCCTTCGTGAAGAGAGTGGAACAGAGAGATATAAACAAGTGGACAATAAGATGAAATAAATGAGACAAGAGTGAAAAAATAAAAGAGAACAAGATAAAGAGAGAGAGAAAGAGAGTGATAGTGAGTGAATGCCCGTGGGCCAAATGAAAACATAAAATGATCTCACGCGGCTATTAATTGTCGCGGACCACCTTGGGACCGCGCGTCACCCGCCGGTTTTTTATTTTTTATTTTTTTTTTTTTTCTGTCGACCGCCCGGCAGTAAAGACTTCTCAGTCTTGAGCCATCGTCAGCCATCTTGGTACCACCCGGACAATACAATGGACGACTGTGAGGCGTATGTGGAGTTGACTACATTCACCTCACGCTACCACTTTCTTTATATTCCATTTAACTTCATCAGGTATATATTTATATATTAACAATTACATATCATAATTGTGCAATAAATTAATAATATTTTTATTATTATTTCTTTTTTTTTTTTTTATTATTTTAGAAGAGTGAAGAGTAAAAAAAAAAGTGATTCGAATAAGAAAAAAAATGAAATACGAAAAAAAAAAAAAAAAATTAATAAAATAAAATAAAATAAAATAAAATGAAATAAAATAAATAATAATAAAATAAATAATGATATACAGGAAGTGAGAGTGTGTATTTTAAATATATTCAGACTGAATATACCGAAGACACATTTGAAAATTAACTGGTACATTGAAATTGATAAAACGGAAGTGGTAGAATGGATGGTTGACACTGCGCGTGAGGCCCCATCTATATTTATTATTATTATATATATGTATATACACAAATGGATTGCAAAAGGCATGAATTTATTGTGGGAGTATTGCCACCACAGTGCAATAACGTCATGTAGAAATGACATGATACTCGCGTGGTGAACGTGGGCATGCGGTGTATGACGGTGAAAACAAAAGAAGCCAATAATTTTCAAGCAATTTGGGGGCAGCAGCGCGAGACACAACCACCACGTCGCTTTTGCCACGCAGTTTGCGTGACCGCGCACTACGATTATTTGCCACACTGGTGATTCCATATATTATTATTAATACTCTTACAATATATATGTACGTATTATGTACCACACATTGCCACAATTATAGATCATGTGAGTGTGTGTGTCTGACTTATTCTGAAACTGTCGTACGTTTTATTTTATTTTATTTGAATTTATTATATTTTTTTTTTTTTTTGTTTAATCAACCATGTAGAGATTTTTTTTTTTTTTTTCTTTTCTTTTCTTTTCTTTCTTTCTAATACAACGAATTTATTATCATCACGATAAATTTATTATTTAATCATGATATTTCAATATTTATTATCAGTTCATTCCAATTTTTGTTTCGTACATGCGTCGTCACTATTTTAAATTTCCTGGTGTGTCAAGAAAAAAAAAAAATCATCACACATCAGATTAATCATTGAAATTAATTATTCCGGGTTTAAAAAATTTCTCTTACTCTTTTTAAAAGAAAAAAAAAAAAAAAAAAAAAAACAAAACAAAAAATCATTCAGACATTTTTAATAATTACACATTCAATATTTAATATTTAATATTTATTTTTAATTAACTGGACATTCATTTGAATAATACAATTATCAATAATTATTAACGAATAGTTAAATCACAATATACATTTATTATTAATACAAACGAGTGTCAGTAAATATATTGGTATTGATGATGGCCTTCAAAATAATTTTCACACGTGTTAATAATGTTCATTGGATAATTTACTCGTAACGGATAATAAATTTTTCATACAACCACTCAAACACATGATTGTCAATTCATCCATTCACTCTATCCACACAAAAACACTCGGACACGTATATAAATATCACTTGAAAACTCGGACGATATTGTGAGAATTGATTAAATAAAAAAAAAATTCAATCAACTCCATAAAATATATAAAAATAATTCACAATTTTTTTATAATTAAAAATAAAAAAATTATTAATAACAACTATATATATATATATATTTATATATTTATAAATTGAGTGAATGACGATAAATCTATTTGATTTATATATACGTGTATATTTTGCACGCGAGAATCTATTTTATGAATTCGACCCCTGACTAAAAGTTACTCACAATCTCCCTCTTATCTCTCTATTCATCGATTTCTCCATCTTTCTCATTCGAATTTTTTTGTTTTCCCCCATTTCCTCACCCTCTATTTCATTCAATTTCTTACTCCTCTATTCTTTCTATTCATATTATTGCAACGGGTCTTTGTATCGCGCGCGAATCCGAAAATCCATCAGGTTACATCTATATATCTATATACAATATACGATTGAATATTTCGTGTTTGCACCCACAGTACCAGCTTTTGTACTGGCACTTGCCAAAAATGGCCGACCTCTTTCAATCTATATAATACAATTTAATATATTACATATAAAAACATAAAAATATAAAAATATAAAAAAATAATAATAGTAATAATAATAATAACTCGTGTAATTCACAATTTTAATAGTCATCTGATAAAGAAAAATATAAAAATATTCATCTATTGTTACTATTTAATTGTATATTTATATACTTCTTTTTTATTTATTTATTTTTATTTTTTTGTTTTGTTTGATTTATTTATGATAAAATGAGATTTTTATTTTTTTATTTATGTGGTAATAAAATTCTTAAATAACATTACACTGTGATTGCATAAATGTTGCGTATGCATGAACATGTGTATTGTTAAATATATATATATGTATTGAGTGAATGAATGAGGGGCCCACATACACAGTATTTACAAAGGGCCCACGCAGACAGATGGGGTACACGCGACATGGTCTCGGCGGGCCCCACGTTCAAGCCCCCAATTCCATTCGTGGGTGGCCGCAATGATTTCTCGTCGCGCTTATCCACATTGGAGATCTCAATAGTCTGATAATTCCACCACATATATATATATATATATATATATATATACATTAGATATATTTTAATATATTAAATAAATTCATGAAAATATAAAAATAATTTTTTAAAAAAATTCAATATTCAATTAAATGCGAAAATATACGGTAAAATAATAATTTTAAAAAAATCAGAGAGTTTCAGAGAGAGCGGAAAAATCGAGTGAGAATAAAAAAAAAATTTTAATTGAATGTAAAAATAGAAAAAAAAAAAAATAAATAATAATAATAATAATAATAATATAAAATAAAAATATGATAATAATGATGTATAAAATTTAAATTCAATATCATTGCTAAATTTACACGGAATGACTATATAAAGCGATAAAGCGTATAGTAAAAACGAGTGAAAAATAATCAAAAGAAAAAAAAAAAAAAAAAAAAAATACTGAAAAGAGAAAAAGAGTGAAGAAGAGGTAGATGATAGAGACTGAGAGAAGGATAAAAATAAAAAAAAATATATATATATACATGAGTAGTAGTAGGCGCGATCACGCGGGTACGGCCGTGGATCCCGGTCAGGCCCACCGTGAGGCCTCGAGCCAACCAGAGCCAAGAAGAGTCGCTCTTGTACACCCTCATAGCCACACCTCTGCCCAACAACTCGATCTTCACTTTATTCCACTTTTTTATTTTTATTTATTTATTTATTTATTTATTTATTTATTTATTATTATTATTATCATATATTTTTTGTTTCTTCCTTTTTATTTATTTCTCGCTCTTTGTCTCTCTTTCTCCCTGTGCTTTTTTTAAATAATATTCTTTCTCAATTTCAACTCTTCTACACAAACCTTCAACACGCGGAATTTTTCACTTGTATATATTTTTTACTCACTTCCACTTGTCGTACGTGTCGTTTATTCGTCTTTCTTCTACTCACTAACACACACGTATTTTTAATACTCCTCCTCTCTTTATCTTTTTCTTTCTCTTTTGGCTTCATGCTTTGATCTCCCTTCTTCCATTCTCCTTGTTTCAATTTCTCCCTCTTGTTCTCTGTTTTATTCCCATATACGCCTTTTGGGTAGGCCAATATATCCCTCTTTATGTGTATAATCCACCTCCCAACTTTTTTTTTTTTTTTCATTTCTTTCTTATATTTCTTCATATGCATTTATATATATATATTGTTTTTAGTCGCGACCCTATCCCACTTTGAATTACCGGAGAAACAGGCGAATTGAATAAGAGAAGAAGGGCAGAGCTTGAGCTTGTTGAAGATTTTTTTTTTCTTTTTTTTTTTTTTTTTTGGGGGCCCTCACGGGTTTCAATGAGCGCGTGTTCCACGAGAGCTAGAGACCTCTGCAGGCCAAACACGAACCCCTGTATATTTACAGCGGATTTTTAATCGCCAAGGGGTTGCAAGTTTCTTCAAGTATTCTAGTTAGGTTAGGTTTTTATTATTTTTTTCTTCATCATCATCATCGTCTTCTTCTCTCTGTGTTTTATCTTTCACTTTTTTCTTTTTTTTTTGTTTGTTTTTTCTCTCCTTTCGACGAGAATCTAAAAGTGTTTGCCAGCAAAATAAATCATTAGTCTTGTCTTAATTTATTATTATTATTATTATTATTACTATTTTTTTTTGTTTGAAAAAAAAAATAATAATAAAAATTATGTATGAGAAATGTGAATGAATAGAATTATTTTACAAACGTGAAAATCCACATTTTTAATATTTATCAATTTATATTTTATTCCGTTGTGATTTTTAATTTAATATTTACCCGCGATCATCTCAAATCTCTACAAAATATTTTTAAGATTCACTCAATAAAATTATTATTATTTTATGTAAAAAAAAAAAAAAAATGAAATAAAAGAAAATCTCATGTGTTATTTAATTTGTTAATTATCCATTTCCAAGTTGAACTAATCACTCGTAGATTTTTAATACACGTCCATATATATATATATATATATGTATATATATGTATACATGTACTTCCGGGTTGTCAGTTTCAATTAAATTCAACTTAATATCTTTTTAAAGAGAAAGAGAGAACTTTACATCAGTGCTCATGGTTAAAGGGCAATTAACTTGCCAATTACAAATTGCATTGAAATTGTATATTACATACATACATTTACATTCACTTCAGTCTCTCTCTCATATATATATATATATACAAATCATTAATTATATATATATATGTCTCTACCGTTGCACAAATGCGCATGAATTCCATGTGACAAGTTATATATTTACATGAAAATATCAAAGGCGATACAGAAGCACTTGTGTTTATACTATATGTTCGCGTGTGTGTGTGTGTGTGTGTAGGTACTTGTGTACCCGCGAGCATTTCAATTAACGGACGCTACAGTCATTCGCTTCTGTCCAGTGATAATTACACCAACGCGGGCGGTCTTGGACAGATGGTATATAAATATATATATATATAATGTATATATATTGTTTGTGTACATTCATGTTGTAACAAATTTAATTTCTGTCATGGCTACTTTGCTGAATCAAAATTTTATTTATATTTATCAAACTTATTATATGATAAAATATCAAAATCAATAAATCATAAATATTTTATATTAAATAAAAGTCAAATCAATTTATTTCTTCTATATTCTTTTCCTATTCTTCACCTAAAATCTATTTATTATTAATTCATTTAATTAATTTCTAATTTCACCGATAACAAAAAAAAAAAACTAATAATAATAATAATACAGAAAATATTTATTATTCATTGAATATAAATTCATAAATGAAAAAAAACAAAAAAAAAATTATTTATTTATTTAATTATTTATGATTTTTTTTTTTTTTTTTTTTTTTTTTGCACTTACATTTTTTTATCTTTGTCCTCTCCTCATGAACACACGTATACACTGATGTCCTCCCCACTTTATCATCTTTTCTCACTCTGTTTCTGTCCTGAGGCTGGTCCATGAAAAATAAACGATAACGACATGCACATCCCCACACAGACATACACAGGGGTAATTCATACGTACGTATACACTGATGAAGAGAAAATTAATTAGCTTTTACGTTACCGGGAAGAAAAAAAAAATAATAATAATAATAATAATAAATAAAAACCACCAGAACGCAGGAGTTCAAAGGAAGTAGCGTTGACTATGACTTTATTCCCTCTTCATTCCTCATCTATTCTCCCGCACTCTCTTCCTCTTTCTCTTCCTTTCACCGGGTCGACTTTCATCGTGAGGAAAAAAGGGGCGAGGGGATCGTTCACATTCCCCCTTCTCATCATCATCATCATCATCACAGATATAAAAACCTACGTATTTTTATTTTTTATTATTATTTCATTTATTTTCTTGCATTTAAAATATTCGTGTGTATTCATATGCACTTGTATTTTTTTTTTTTGCTTGCAAGTGAAACACGAAAACATTTTTCCTTCAGTTGTATATTTATTTTGTACAGTGTACGAGAAAATGGCATTAAAATTCGTATTGGTAAATCCAAATTGTGTCGGTGAATTATTATAGATGAAGAGGAGGAGGAGGAGGAAGTAAATAAATAAATGGATGTATCGAAGGTTATAAAATGATAAATTTAATTGGAATTATTATTTTGAAAATATTTAACATAACGATCACACGCTCCAGGCCCTCTCATTCATATACCGCTTTATATATAAAATAAAAAAATAGAAAAAAAAAAAAAAAAAAAAAAAAGAGAGACAGAAACAATCATTCTGTCATCGATGTGAAGTTATAATGTAACGTATTCGTTGCGATAAAATCAATGAAAATGATTCTTGAAACGTGGACCATATGCGGTTGTTGTTTTTATATGTATATATATGTTGAACGTGTCGTCACGGGTATCTCTGCGTGTTTGAACGTACGTCTAACTTTTTTTTTTATTTATATATATATATATAATATATATACACGACGTGTGTGGCGTAGGCCTCTCTGTCTTCTATATAACATTTAGCTGAGAACTGTGGCGCGCGGGTAACATAAATTTATATCCTCGCCCGACGCCATCCTCTCTCCTGCCCCAGATATGAGTTTTTCGAATATGCTAATATCTATCTCTCTATATATATATGATAATTCACCACAGGGATGCTTCGCAATGTGTTCTTTGCGATCGCGCTATCGATACTCAGAATTGTCTTCTACTACAAGACTAGAAAAAATTTAAAAAATGAAAAAAAAAATTACAATAATAAATTTTTTTTTTTTACTTCTACATCTTTACCGACACACTCGATACATTTTTTTTTTTCTTTTTTTTTTTCCAAATATCAATCAGGTATCTAGCGATGTTTAACAATCATCTACCAAAAAATATTCTACTCAAATTGAAAAAAAAAAAATAATAATAATAATAAATATGTAATTTTATTTTATTTGTCACAATAAAAATAATAAATAATTTATTTCAAAATACAATTAACAACTTTTACATATGTATAACACACAGTTGTCAGAGTATATATATATATATATATATATACCTGTAATAAATTCCGGGACAGTGGCCAACATGAACATTCGTGTCTATCGGATTAGATACCGGTAAACTCCAGTGGCAGTCCAAAGTTAACACCGGGTCACATGAGACTGTATATACATACTCTATATACATATATACATATATATATATATATATATGTAGAATGACAACGACGACTATGGCTCGAACGTCGACGATGACGACGAGTATAGAACTTTGCAGCGACCACTGGTTATACATGAAGTCTCTTGTCGACTCTTTTTCCTATATTTATTTCCATTCCTTTACTTCTCTTTCTCCTCTATATCTATTCTCTATTTGTATCTCTATATCTGTAGCCATCACGTTTGCTCAAAGAGCAAGAGTATATATATATATATTATATATATACTGGATAAAATAAGGCTGAGTGAGTGCGCGCAGAGAGCAAATAGTCCGGGGATGCCAGGACAAATCCGAGTTATACACCGAGCTAGTTTCATCCCCTTTCACGTTTTGCGGTGTCATCGTCAGAGGGCGCTGCGGTTGACACAGAATGACACCCTCTCATTCCCCGTTCCACAGACTAAATCCCAACTACACCACACACACACACACACACACACACACACACACACACATATGGATATATACATAGACATCGTCATCTCTTCTACGGTTTGAGATGTCATATACTCCCCTGATTTCTACTCCACGATGAAATAGTTTTAGAATAAAGTTCTATATTATATATGAACAAATTCGTATAGATACAAAACATTTATATTCTCAATTCACATCAACATTTCATCCTAGAGTTATACTCACGTATATTGTTATTATATATTTATTTATTAATTTATTTATTTATTTATTTATTTTTATTATTTTACTTGAAATAAAAAGAATATCTCAATTTACCGCGCACCCTCTTCTGTATATTTTTAACTGTAATACTCTCTGACTTCTGTATTTGTGTGTATTTTCATCTGGGTTTGACCCGTTAAATCTCGGGCATCCAATTCCGAGGGTGGAAACGTCAAGAGATGGGTGGTGGAGGTGGTGGTGAAGGCACAGAGAAAGGGGCCATGAAGAGAAAAAAAAAAAAGAAAAAAAAAAAGACACAGTGAACGAGTGAGAGAATAAGGGAGAAATATATATATTGTAAATTTATGGTGGATATACATATCCCTCGTATCATACCAAGAAGGATTTAAAATTTAAATTTTATTTGATTATATTTGAATTTAATTTAATTTCGTTACTTGTATTTGTATATAGTGGAGAGAGCAAGTGGTTGTGCGATGTTTATAGGGGGTAGATAGATAGATATTTAAGGGTAGAGGTTGAGAGAAGTAGTGGATTGTGGTTACAAAATTTTTATACTTTAAAATGTTGATGATGGTGATATAAAGTCATTATCCAACTGTGATATGTATATTTTTTTATATATTTACGCTTGACTTTGTGTTTTATTTATTTATTTATTTATTTATTTATTTTTTATTTCGGTTTATTCGTTTTCTTTTGGATTAAAATATATATTTTTATTATTATTTTTTTATTTTTTCTTTTTTTTTTCTTTTTATATATTAAGGATGAATTATGTATGTGTAAATGGAAATGTTTGTGGAAAAATGATCTTGAAAAAGTTACGTTTGTACAGTTGAAGTGAATACCTCTTACTGCGCCATTTTCTTTCAAGTATCATCATCACGAAATTCAATATTATTTCGATTGCTGCAATGCATTCAATTTATCTGACAATATTTTATGTACATAATACATTTTTTATTTATTTATTTTTTTATTTTTTCATTTTTTATTTTTTATTTTTTATTTGTTTGTTTCAAAGTTTATATTTTACTATATGAACTTGTGATTCACAGCAACAAGTTGATATTGTATATAAAAATACAAAGTTTATCAATTCAATTCATTCAATTAAATATATGGATTATTAAATTTTATTTTTAGGAAAAAAAAATTTTTTTTTTGATTTTTTTTTTGTTTCAATAAAATTATTTATAAAAATAAATAGAAATTAATTGAATATTAAATAAATAAATTGAAATGAATGAAAAAATTGAGAGGAGGAAATAAAAATATAATCGTACGAATTTTACTTCGAGATGTTTATAAAATTTCATTGAATTATTTTTTCTTCAGTAAATACGAAAAAAATGATAATAATAATAATAATAATAATAATAATAATAAATAAAGAAATTTTGCATACACGTATATATATTTATACAGAACTTGCGCATAAATTTAATGAAAGTGCCATGAAAATATAAAAAAATAATAAAAAAAATGATAAAAAGTTTAATTGGTAAAAAATTTTTATATTTAAAAAGTGAGTGAAAATTATCAGGAGCTTTGACTTTTTATTTATTTATTTATTTATTTATTTATTTATTTTTTTTTTTCACATTCATTTGAGCGATCCACATCGTGAAATTATATACAAGCTGCTTAATTAACGTGTATCCTCTTAAATAAATAAATAAATTAATTAATAAAATATTTTTTATATTTTGTGTATTATTTTTCTCATATACTTTACTTGCAATTTTCATTCGAGTTTCGTGCGTGATTTTTCCCTATTAAATCGCGTTTTTGTTTTTTTTGTTTTTTTGTTTATTTCCAATTTACGATACAAGCGCGCGCGATATGAGGATAAATAAAGTTAAAAGATCGATTCAAATTAACCACACGCTCGCACATGAATACATAAAAAATATAACCGTCTCATTACATTATCTGTATTTACAATTATATATTTAAACTGTAATTTTCATGCGTTATCGATCGACATTAACAACAAAATTTCTTACTTTTTTTTTTTTTTTTTTTTTTTTTTCTTTACACATTAGTGAATAAATAAATAAAAATAAATGAATAATATTGTGATTGAGAGCAATACAAAAAAAAAATGAAAAAATTTTTTTTTCAATACTCACAAAAAAAAATTACGAGATTTTATTAAAATGACGTATATAAATTAATATCATCGGGAATGAGATGAGATTATGTAGACATGAAAAATAATAAATAAATGAGAACACACGTGAGGAACGTGTGTGTATGTAGTCGGTGTAAAAGTGAATAGTCGGAGATGTGTAAAAGTATGACGGAAAAAAAAAGGAAAAAAGAACAAAACAAAAAATAAAAATAAATAAATAAATGAACAAAATAAAATTGAAATATATCAAATAAAAAAATTGCGTGACCGATGCGGCAATTATTGGGGTCGTTGCGCTTCAATATATAGGTATATATAAAATTGCAAACTCACACGCATTTACTTTTGAGTGTGTGCAACGAACGTGAGCGAAAAAATTACGAGTATCGCGTTGGCGTAACACTCAACGACGTGTTTGAATTTGCACCGACAAAGTGAATTGAAAACTTAAATTCTCTCTCATTTCTCAATACACAATTCACTTTGATAATTTTATTTATTTATTTGTCCTTTTTATCCATGAAATTCATGAAATTTATGAAATTTATTGAGAAATATATAATGGAAAAATTTTATTTCTTGTACGACAGTTGAAAATTTCAATTTGTTTTATAATTTATTCAAATTGAAACACACACACACACACACACACATTTATATATTTTTGTATTTTACTTTAAACAAATAAAACGTGCAAATGGAATATATACGTGAGTTAGAGACAGATTTTTACCTTATGATAATTGACTTTGGGAGAATGCAAGTGGTAATTTTTTGAGATCTTTTGTGTCAACGATGAGTCGACATGGGAAAATCCATGACTTAATGACCTGCAAATCTTCTCCCTCTCTCGCTCCCTTTTCCTATTTTTTTTTTTTTCTTTTTTTCGCCTATTTTTAGATAATATGTGTACTTTACTGTCATCTCTGAAACACTATAGTCCTTGGGATTTCCAAAAACGTGACCTACATTTACCAAATGACTATAATAAACACGAATGTGCTCGAGAAAAAAAAAAAAGAAAAAAAAAGAAAAGAACAATAGTATAAACAGTTGACATATTAAATTTTTTTTCATTATATGAAATATTAATTATCATTGATATTTAAATTATTATCAGGACATTAAAACAAAAAAAAGAAAATTTTTTTTTGTTTTTTTTTTTTCAATAATTAATGAATGGGTGAATGAATACTTAAACGAAGCAACGATATAATATGATTTATAATAAATAATATAGTATACTAAAGTTACTAATGAAAGACGAATATCTTTATTGAATTACACGCGAATATATATTTATATATTTCTATATACCTACAGTTGATTATAAAATGTGAATTGTTTCAATATATATATATATATATACGGAGAGCTTTTATATATAACAAAGTCGTGCGATGGGAGTTTGAATAATTTAGACTTAATTAGGATTTACTCAGTAGCAGAGAACAATTAATACATAAGACAGTGAAAGCCGTCGCCCAAGGGAACACAATCACAGTTATTTCACTGAAGCGCAACAATTGACTGTGTCTTATTCTATTGCATATAATATGTATATATATATATATATGTATGTGTGTGTGTAAATGTGTCTTGAGAGATATTCCCCATGATGATTTTGTTTCCATGGAAAATATTTCAGGTCCTTTTGCTATATCACTACTGTCAATATCATTAAAATTTTATCTCGAGGATAAATTTTACAAAATTTTAAAGTCAAAAAATAAATGGGAACAAAAAAAAAAAATAATAATAAGTAAATAAATAAATAAAATGAAACCGTGAAAAGTTGAGAAATATCTCAAATAATATCAAATAACAATTATAATTATGAAAAAATTTCAATTAATACATAAACATAAATTTTAATTACATTTTTTTGTTTTGTTTTGTATCAATAATTTATGTGTTGTGTGTATATATATGTGTGTGTGTGTGTGTGTGTGTGTGTATTTTGTCGTGGATGATGTTGTGAAATTGATGGTAAAAATTGAATGATCACCAAAAAATGGATATTGAATGATGTGAGTGCGCATGACACGACAAAATTTTCAACCCCACAATGAACTTTAATTAAGTGTTTAAATTTGGGATGTAGAGTAAAGGGGGCGGTGGTAAAAAAAAAAAAAAATAAAAATAAAAATAAAAAAGAAAAAATAAACATTTAACCTCTGATACACACCCGACATTCCAAACTCTCATTTAATCACTATTTTTTCTTACATATGCATACAAATTTTTATAAATTTTAATATAAAATAATCTATAAAAAATCCAGAGTGAGATATTTTTATTTTTATCAATCATATTAAATTGTATCACTTGACACATTTTTTTTTTTTTTTTTTTTTATATCCAACATCTTTATTAGTAATAATAAAAAATATGTATATATATACACAGACTTCTATAGTGTAAGATATTGTGTAGAATAGTGATGCACCTGCTCCTGAAGCAGATGCTCATCCACCAATTATTATCAATCCAAATAATCAATTCACTTCCACGTAATCCTTTAATCGCAAAGTAAATATACAAAAGAAAAAAAAAACATAAATGAATAAATAAATAAATAAATAAAATGAAGTGGGCAATCGTATACGATTGGCAGTTGGCGTATAGAATTTTGCACACGGGCAGTCGCGTACACAATAAAACAAACGAAAAGAAATAAAAAGAGTGAAAAAAAAATAAATAATAATAATAATAATAAAACAAAAGGTAGAATGAAAGAGGACGAGTGCGAGAAAGGTAAGAATGAGAGAAAGAAAGCGAGTAAATGGAGCAAAAAAAAAAAAGATAAAAAAAAAAATTTTTTTTTCGAAAAAAAAAAAAAAAACAAAAATAACAGGAGGAGGAAAGAGGAGGCCACAAAAGAAGTCGAAAATGGCGGCAAACGCATATAGAGGGGCGTCTTTCATGGTGGTCCAGTATCGTATAGTGAAAAAGAAAGAGTGCGAGTGAGAAAGAGGAAAAGATGAAAGTGGTTGTGGGTCCATCCACACTGCTTATATATATATATATATATATATATGTGTATGTATGTGTTTAAAATTTAGTCCTGAAAGCAGATGAAGAATATACGAGAAAAAGGTAGGAAAAAAAACGTGCGCGAGACTTTGGCCGCGGGCCTCTAATATCCGTAGCGTTATATGTATACACAGAATAAAAGCGAGAGAATATGAGAGAACAGGAGTGAACAAGAGAGATGGACAAACATAACCTCCCTTATTTCGTGGATAACAAACACTAGTGTTTGGTTGGTTAGTCTAGTGATGGGATTATGAAGCGTCGGGCGCGCACGTTTATGGAATAATATAATGATATAGATGTCTCGTTAGTATCCCCTCCAGACATTTATATATTCCAGATCAATTGGGATAGAGAGAGAGTGGGAGTGAGAAAGAGTCAAATATATTGAATTATATATTGGATTTGGTTGTGTGCGCATGCATGGCTAATGAGCTATCATGTCCAGCTGCTGTCTCTAACTATCTTCACATTTTCATATATATTTATATTTGAAGTAGATATTTGATGATAGTCGATTTTCTGTGTAGTTAAAATTTTTCTTCTTTTTGTTTTTTTTTTTTTTTTAGTCTTTAGTAATTTCACATTTTACGATTTTTCATCGACTTTTTTACGGACAGTCTCAAGTGCCATCTGGCTCTCGTGATGACATTCACTTTTTCAAAGTGTGCAGAGTATTTGACAAAAAAAAAAAAAAATTTTGAGTATATAGAGGAAAAACTTGTGGGTGCAGGGTGGAAGCAGGAGTTGGAGATCACTCTCGTAAATCTTTAGATAATTAGAAATGAACAAATAAAAAAACCAAAAAAAGAAAAAAGAAAATTTTTTTTTCTTTTTCCACTTTTTTTGTTTATATGTTTTTATGTCAACGAATTAAAAATTCTTTTTTTTTTTTTGTTTATCAAAATTTTTTTTTTTTTGATATGTAAAAAAAATTTAGTGCATCAATACAAATTGAGTGTGAAAAGGAAAATTAATAAATAATAATAATAATAATGATAACGAATAAAGAAAAAAAAATACACAGAAATGAAATGTGAAAAGAAAAAATAGAAAGTAACAATAATAAAATAAATAAATGAAGAAACAAAAATTCCACGATTTTATATACTGCTACATACTCTATGGTTACCACGCGCGTTGGGTATTGTACATTTACACACATATATATACACACAGAGTATATATATATGTATATCGTATAGTACGAGCTGTCTGCTCGTTACTCGCTCGTAGGCACGATTATGATTTGTTGACTGCGGGACCACCGTGGCTGCTGTTCACCCGCCTCTTTGTTTTTATCTCTCTTCTCTTTCATATATATATATATATATTTTTTTGTTTTTTTTGTTTTTTTCCCTACTGTTATATCCTCGTGTTTACATTTTTTCCCCACGATTCTTATACATATATATATATATATACACAATAAACATATATGTCTTGTACATACAGTGCATAAAGTAAAACGGAGGGAGGAGTTTACCATCTTTTGCCTATATTTTTCCATCTTATCCAACAACTTGTGATTAACTATTCTATAACCCAACGATTCATATCAATTCACATTTTCCCAACAAAAATTTAATTGCAGTAAAAAAAAAAAAAAAAAGAAATCAATCATAAAAATACAAATAAAAATATATATTATTATTATTAATATAAATAAATTATTTATAATATTTATTATTTTTCAGTGATTTTATTTATTCATTTATTTATTTATTTATTTATTTATATATTTGTACATATATATTTTTTTTTTCTTCGTATGATAATGTAAATATAAATGTGTTTGTGATATATAAATAAATATATACACACAAGTGTATGAATATATGTAAACTAAATGTGCGTAAACTTTACATGTACATACGAATAAATATACGTGGATATATATACGTGTGTGTGTGTGTGTGTGTGTGTGTGATAGAATGTGTATTAGTATCGTAGAGAGAGAATTTCAGGATGGTTTTAGTGGTCACAGTGGGTACACACCCCCGCGATAAACTCCCGTCAGTGACGCGATTCTCCACGCTGGTACGCGGGAGCTTGGGGTCTTTCCAACCATGTATATATATTCACATGCATTTATGCATGTTTTCCTCCCCTCTTCTATTACATATATATATATATATGTGGGTATTTATATACGTAACATTGCACAAGCACGTGTATATTACTGCGTTTCCGTATTTGAGTGTGTTGCGTGCAAGCATTCGACCAACTTGCATTCATCCAATTCACTACACTATTAAATATATATGTGGGTTTATGATCGGGTGTATAAAAAAAAAAAAGAAAAAAAAAAATGAGCTATTTGTAATGAAGATAAGGCCATTTGAGAGGGTGGTGGCGTCGACAATAGATAGAAAATCTGATACAATTTTTTTTTTTTTTTTTTTTTTTTTGATTAGATATTAATGTGTATAAGAAGAGCGTGACTAATTGATTTGTTTCATCCCAATGGGTGAGAGATTTCTATATCAAAATTAAACGTATTTTATTTATTTATTATTATATATATATATATTTTTTTTTTGTTTTTTTTTTTCCTTTTTGTTTCATCGAGATTTTGCGGGGTGTGGCAAAGTCTGGGGAAAATTGGATAGGAGGAGGGAAGGAGGAGAGGAGGGGGAGGGGGGGGTTGCCACTTTGGGATAGTTAATTATTTTAATAATGGGAGAAAAAAAGAGAAAAAAAAAATACAAATTCATTTTAATTTATTTCATGGAGATTTTTGAATGAGATTAAGATGTATAATTTTTTTTTTTTTTTAGTTTATGTGGTTTCATCGAAAAATTTTTATTTGAAGAAAAAATTTAATAGAAAAGAAAAAAATATATATACATATACCTACACGTTTTTTTTTTTTTTTTTTTTTTTGGTTTTTTAGGAAGTTTAAAAATGTGTTGAACATGAGAAGTGAATGGTGAATTTTTTTTGGTTTTCCATACATCAATTGTCATGAATAAAATCTTTTAATAAATTATATAATATAATATAATATATACATTTGTATATTTATATGTTTGAATGTGATTGAAAATAAAAATAATGTGATATATGGATAGATATCGTTGTTGTTCAAAGTGTTGGAAAACTGAGTCATCCGACACGTGGGTCACGTGTGAATGCACCCAAGCAGCATAACTTTATTGTGTACTATTATCCACTGTCAATATTGCTATTCCACCATTCACAAATACACATAGATATATCCGCCACTTACGCTCGCACCCTCCCACTTTCCTTCAACAAAAAAAAAAAAAAAAACAAAACAAAACAAAACCAAAACAAAATCTGAAGTCAAAAATTTTCGAAAAATTCATCAATACCCATACTCGTGGACACACAAAAAAAAAAGGATCCTATTGACAATAAATCTATATATAAAAAAAAAAAAATAAATAAATAAAAAAAATTAAACAAAAAAAACAAATAAGAAAAAAAAATATATATATATATAAATTGCATTGGTAATCTAGCAAATGCGTGGTGTTGGTAGTGGTAGTGCACGTGAATCCGGGGAAGATGCGATGTCACCAAGCGGAACCCAAACGTCAACCGGAAGTAGTCCAGTCACGTGGCTTAACCAACACGCAATTGTGTCCGGCATAATAAAGCATAGCTACGCTGTCTATAACCGCCTACTCCGCTTCGCTGTCTATAATCTCCATCAATCCTCCCTTGTCCCTCTCTTGCTCCTTTCTCTCTCTCTCTCTCTCTCTCTCTCCGCTATTTTCCCAACCCCTCGTTCATCCCACACTATTCATTTGTCCTCTTCCTCACTCACACAAACACAAATACACACGTACACGCGTATTCACATTGCAGCACGTAATCACGTCTCTATAACCAATCGCGTGTACGTTGATATGTTCTACACTCTATATATTCAGTTACATTTATATGTCCAATGGAATTGTACCTATATATATATCTACATTGTTCTAACTGTATTTATATATATAACTGTATGATTGAATATTTCTGTAAGTTTATTAACCATACACATTCGTAAATGTTTAGATGTTGAGCTGATGTTGAGTTAATCTCTCTTCTTTTTTTTTTTTTTTTTTTTTTTTATCTTTATCCTTTCACTAACTCTATCTGTCTCTATATACATATATATAACATTGATTTATATCTTTGTGATAGATGCACTGCTTACTCGAGAATTTATGTCTCTTTTGATTTACCACTGTCATATACAAATATAAATAAAGTGATAATATTTCTATTGATAATTAAAAAAATTATCAAATTCAAAAGATTTTTTTTTTTTTTTTTTTTTTTTTTTTTTTCTTCGAGATTTATAATCAATTGAATTTGTGTGTGTGTATAAAATATATTTATGGAAATTTGTAAACGGAAAGTGAGGAAGAAATGATGAAAAAAATAAAATATATAATTTTTTTATGTGTATAAAATCTGCTGACCAACATCCGGTGTAGTATCACGAGTTTGAGTATGAGAATGGGGTGGATATCATCCCTAAAGTGAATCGAACGCTTGAGCGCATCCTCCTCTCTTCGCACCCTCTTTTTCTATATCATTATTTGTTAGCAATTTTCCAAGCTACCGACGAATATATATAGATAGAAAGAGAGAATTGTAGATGACGCGTGCCAGTCTCTTCCTGTTCGAGTTGAATCTCTGCGTCGGTTGGTGATCGTTATTGCGGTCATTGTCATTGTAATTCACGGGATGAGAATGATGGATAATATTACAATGTGTATATGTATATGTATATGTATAGATATAATTGTGAATGAGAATGAGAGAGAAATATGTGCGGTGAGTTAAACGCGTGCTGCATTAGCACACGACCGGTAGCGCGTAAGCGTCACTCTCTTCAGTCTTCTCTGCATGACGTTTATATATGCAGTAATGTATTTCATCGTTTATATACGTATCTACAGTAATATATAATCATTTATGACATACATACAAATTGTATGTACAATATTTAAATATACAACTCAATTAAGGGATAAAGAAGACGACGAAGAAGAAAAAAAAAAAAAAAAAAAAAACAAAACAAATTATTATATAAAGTAAATTCATATAAATTTATTGTGTATTTTATTATTTGAAAAAAAAATTACGAGTAATAATTTTTCTTTTTTTTTTGTTTTTTATTATTCATTTATGTACATCTGGAGAATAGAATGTAATTGAAGGATAAATATTTTCGTAGAATCAGGAAAAGAATAAAAGCGTAATCCCCAGTGTGCGAAGTATCGATGTCGAAGGGTCGACCGAGTGGATGTCGTTTGTACGACGATCTCTCAACTCTGTTGAGCTTAATAGTGAGGGAGAGAGAGAGAGAGAGAGGGGGAGAAATTTAGAGATTTGGATGAAGTAAAAGTAGCGCGTATCGTTCGGGAATAGAAAGATCTGTGTTTATTGACACAGGAAGTGATTGCCATGGCCGTGGGGTAAAAATCCCGTGATTTCACAGCACATTCTCCCTTCGTATAACCCACGTCGCGTCATTCTATGTATCCCAACGTTGGTCCGGGGTGCGGGAAAAGAGAGGATGAACGAGAATGAAAATACGCACACGCTTTAAGAGAGAGGGGAGAGAAGAGAATCGTTTTGTATTTGCTACGTAATCCCATGATAAATTACCCAACTACACCACACACACAAAAAAAAAAAAAAAATATCTATCTATATATATTTATATATTAGTGTGGGTATATATAAACTCTATTAATTTTATGTTATAAAGTGCAAACGGGTTAGGATGATGTGATGAGTAGTTGACGAGGGAGAAAGAGTGTGAGAATTATATTGAAAAAAAAGAAAAAAAAAAAAATTTCACCCCATCACTCATTGAAATTTACGAGTTATTCAATTATTAATTTTATTAAAATATCATTTTATTTATTTTATTTGTGTGTACTCTGGTGATTATTATTTCACATGTGTGTAGATAATATTTTTTTTTTTTTTTTTTTTTTTTTTTAAATTATTAATTCTATTTATTGTAAAAAATTTTTTATAACATTGTACGTAATGATATTTAATACAATTTACAATGTCATATACGACGATATAATATCATGAATCATATAATTTTTATGCTTTGACATTAAAAAAATCATTGATAATTTATTGTTTTCATATAATTTATATATTTTTCAATTATTTCACTCAGTAATATATAAATTTCCATTGTGCACTTGTAATATACGTGGAAAAGCCACTGAAATTCCAGTACATATTGTATGGATATATATATATCTTGGACAATAATTTCTAGGTAATTTCTCTCGTGGTTGCAGTTAAAAGAAAAAAAAAAAAAAAAAAAAAAAGTAAATAAATAATAATAATCATGAAAAATAACAAGACGTAATTATCCAGAGATAAAACTGGAATCATCCAGATCGTAAATTGATCTTGATATTTAGTTCTACAGTGTGTGCACGCGCACACAGTTAAAAATAAAATAAAAAATATATAATTAATGTATTATTTAAAAATTGATATTATTGATTTATAATTTTTTATTTTTTTATTTATTCAGTAAATAAAATATATAAAAATTTATAAATGAAATTATATTTTTTCTATTTATATGTGTAAATGTATTTTTTTAATTTAATTTTATTCCTTTTTTTTTAATTTTTATTTTTCATTTCTAGATATATAAATTATTATTATCATTATTATTATTATTATTATTTATCTCTCAAAATACTCTCACTGTAGTAAATCATATATGTATATATGTATAATCATATGTGTAGAGGGGATACTCGGTGACGTTGTAGCGTGAGAAACCAGTTCAATGAAGCTGCTTATTATCCGTTCAAGCATCGATTGATAAATTAATCACCGTTAAACCGTAACAGAGCACAGAATAAAATAATAACAACGAATAATAATAAATAATAAATAATAATTATTGATTTCACATGTGTACATGAAAATAATAATATTTTTAATATAATTTTATTATTTAAATGAGTAAAAAAAAAAAAAATTTTTTTTATTTTTTATTTATTTTTTTTTTCCCACGTAAAATTTCACTTGTTCCAATAAATCTCAATTTATAAATTATATATATATGATAATAATAAAAAAAAAAAAGTTATTATATATTTATATTTTTTTTTGCATTTACATTCAATATCGAGTATTAAAATGAATTAATAAGGAAAAAAAAAAAATATAATAAATAAATTCAGTTTTGCAAACGAGATAAAACTTGACAGGATTCATATTATATTATTCACATACATATAAAAATTGTACATGTGCAATAAAACTCTGTGTCTTGGATAATAAATGAACAATGTCAAAGTTTTGTCCCTGATTTTCATCGTGCATAGTAAATATCCTTGGAGTTCAAACAAAAAAATATTCATACGTATTATATATATATATATATATATATAGTAAAGTGTGTGATGAGTTATATACATGTGTCTCATCACAAAACAACGTGGCATATCCTTGACACGTGTAAAATCACGAAGTTGCCTACTGGTAACGCTCCACGAGCCGGTTTTACCGTCGTCTTATCTTCACGTAACTTGATAAATTAATCGGCATTAAAGGCCCCAACAGCCTTCTATAAAATAAATACGTGCGTCGGTGGTTACACTGAGAGATGCATGAGAGAGAGAAAGAGAAAAAAAAAAAAAAAAAAAAAAAAAAAGAGAGAGTGAATCATTGCATTCATAACAAATATATATAACTGTTGGAAATTAATATACGCAGTGACCCCGAGCGTCATCTGCCTCATCTCAATTGTGTCAATCTATCAACTGCTAAAATTAAGCAAGAAAAAAAATAAAAGAAATAAAGAAAAAAATGCTTATTGCACACCCACGACGACATTATTAACAATCGAAAAAAAAAAAAAATAATAATAATAATAATAAAATGGATTTAATCGATTGTTGAAAAAAAATAATAATAAAGAAAAATTTTTTAATTAAATAGAAAATAAATTTTAAAGGTGTTTTGTGTATTTGTGTGTTGTGTGGTGTTGAAGCGAATGGTGAAAGAGATACGAAGAGAGAATGAGAAAGAGAGAGAGAGAGAGAGAGTGATGTGAATCTATAGTTGTGAACGTGTGTGACGTCGATGTCTGAGAGTGTTGTGTGGACGTAAACGGGACCCAGGGAATCAGGAATGTGGACGGTACGAGTTGACCGCGGCGACTTACATCTTTTTCCGCGCTTCAACGCATAAATAAAACGACCACGGACAGTTTTGTTATATAGACAGTGAGATGGAGAAATAGAGAAAGAGAAAGCGCGCCCCTCTTGTGCATTGGTTTTCGGGCGCAGCAACTGTCTAGGCGCCGCTCTTTTGTCTTAGCTAATAGAACACGCGTTCCTGCGCGTTCCTTTTGGTTAAAAATGCCCGAAATGTCCCGTCGTATAATTCCCGCTCCATCGCTCTCCCTCTATTTTTTATTTATTTATTTATTTTTTTTTTTTTCTCCTCCATCTTCCTCTTCTTCTTCTTCTTCTTCATCTTCGTCTTTTACTATTTTTTATTTTTTATTTTCTGTTTTAATTCTCATCTATTTCACTTTTTCTATTTTTTCCATCGCATTTCATCAATAAAAATTTTTTATTTTTTATTAATTTTTTTTTTCTTTCTATTTTTACATTTTTTACTTTATTCATTATTATTCATATTTTTTTTTTTCTGAAATCTATTTCACGTGTTTACATCACATTCATCTAAATATTGAAAAATTAATTGAAAATTCAAAAAAAAAAATGTAAAAACAAAAAAATACTAAATACTAACGGTAATAAAACTCTGGTGCACATTTATCTTTATACACACACACACACACACACATATATATATATATATTTCTAATTTAAAAATACGACGTACAAGTAAAAACATATTGTTGAGATACGTATAGAAATGTGTAGACTATTTCGAAAACGAATTGAATTGGTCGTGTGGTATTGCATGAGTGGAAAAAAAAAAAAAAAACGAATGATAAAAGGTGAAAAGACATACGATGTGTGTACAAGAATAAAAGAATGAGATAAAAAATATATATGTAGTAACGAAAAGTAAAACGGAAGCGAGAACGCGACGAGATCCTGGCGCCACTGTGGACATATACCACTTATATTTTTCTTCTTCTTCTTCTTCTTCTTTTTTTTTTTTTCCAACCCCCATCTCATTTTGTATAGTTTATTGTATTTTTCGATTACTCTCAGTTGTATATGCACAATTGATATTAAATCATATCATTGTAATATTGAAAAATATTAATATAAAATTGAATTATTTACTCATGAATATTTTTTTGTTTGTTTGTTTTTTTTTTTTTTTTCTATCTATTGTATATTTTATTTACACCTATATAAATATTTGGAAATAAAGACAAATAGAAATACAAGAAACTTGTCTATATAAATTCGTGGAATGACACGTCCAAGTCAATCCACGATTTTGATCAAAACGAAAAATCGTCGCTCGAAGGGATTCGTTATAGACGTGCGGAATTTGTTGGACTTCTCGGGAGACGCTTCACGAGTGTATAAGTGGTCGCGGTGCGAGAGTGCCTTCACGACATGCCACACTCAAATATTCGAAATTCCAGGGCACTTTATATATATATATATATATATATATATATATATATATATAAACGTATGTGTGTGATGGAACGAGTAAAGACGCGCGAGAAATACATCGGGATACACGAAAATTCATCGTGTATTCTAAATTGTCACATGAAAAATAATATTACACTCGAAACAAGAGAGAATAAGAAAAAAAATATTTTATCTTTCTACTGTTTTTTTATTAATTGAAAATCAAATCATTTTGTTCAATCAAATTCAAACATGTTAATATAAAACATTCGACAAGTAAAGTTACATCGATGATACTCTACTGATTGTGTGTATTCCTCAAAGATAAACAAAAAAATATACATGATATATATATATGTGTGTGTGTGTGTATAAAATAAAGTAGAAAGAAATCGATCTGTGTCGTATGGTGAGACGTGGAGCCGTCACCGATCCAAGAGCGATGAACCCACGACTAAAAACGATAGTATCAAAACGACCAAGTGGCAGATTGTATCGATAGACACGTTTATACATGTTCAATAATATATACAAACTTTTCTGACAATGTCTTGTTACTTTACAGGATTATATCTACACATCTTGACAGTACAGATATCTAAGCAAACTAAATTCCCACGTTTGTTTGTCACACAACTTCCACCACTTTCACTGTCTCCCATACTCATCTACTCGAATCAATTTTCATATTTATAATACAGTAAATAATATCATAAATAATATATATATAAACAAATAAAAATAATCCAATCAATCATTTATAAAATATTTCATTCAATTTATAATTGAACAATAAAAACAAGAGATTTTTTTTTTTTTTTTCTTGTTTTTTATTTTTTTTTATTTTCATTCGTTTTACAATAAAAATTGAATGTTGTGTCGCAGATGTTTGAAGTATGAAGATGCTAAAGAACATATGTATGTGTATATAAAGTGATGGAATATCATCTTGAGGTTCTCGCACGGCCATGTCGAGTGAGTGTATCTCTATATATTTTTCTCTTGTCTCTTTTTTCTCCCTGACTGTATCTTCGTTTTACTCTTTGGCGAGAGAGGGTTTGGCAACACGTTAATGAGCCTGAAACAAAAGAATCCTCGAGGTCCACTTCGCGTATATACATATACATATACATATACATATATATATATATATATATATATGAATTTCTCATAGTAACCCGGGGCCGCCCGTCGCGATGGGTAACTGCAGGGGGTTGCTGGCGCCATGAGCTGTCATCACGTGTCGAACGCCCGACCATGATATCCAGGTATACAAGATGTTTCATCTCATTCTTACTCTTCTTCTTCATCATCATCATCCTCTTCTTCTTCTTCTTCTTCTTCTTCTTCTTCTTCATTTTCGTCCAATTCTCCTACTTTTTCATCTTTCTCCTTTGACTTCTTCAGCTTCTTCTTCTTCTTCTTCTTCAATTACATTTGAAATTTTCTTCATTACCTCTTTTACCTTATCTAGTTTCAATTAGGATTTATATATTTTGTCACTTGTAATTTTTCACAATTCTCAACAAAACAAAAGATATTTACACCTTTATATTTTTCACTAACAATTTTCATCCTATTTATTTTAAATAAACCCCTTTCGCTTTATCTTACAAACAAAAATCTTCAGATTTCAAAATAAGATACGAAATTTCTAATACCTATATAATGTCAAAAATTCATATATATATATATATATATCCAAAAATATAAATACCTTTTTTTCTTCGTTTTCATAAATAGCTTTTGGATTTTTCATAAAATTTCAATCCATCATTGACAAATACCAAACATTTTTATTTTTAATTTCTCATCATTTATTTATTTATTTTTTTTCTTCTCTTTCTCCCTCTCTCTTTCTCTCTTCTCGTAATTTCAATAATACCAGCCAAATTAACCTGGTGCCCCGTGGCACGATGCATATATCAATATATTTATATCTATATACATATACATATACATAGTTGAAAAATCCAACGAGGTATCATTACCGCAATCTCGTCTCGAGACCACTTTGTGTATACATACATTTTCTCCATTGCCTTTTTCCCTCTTTTTTTTTTTTTTTTTTTTTTTTTTTTGTTCATAGCAAACATCAGCCACACTATATAACACGTGGTACCACACTCTTTATCTTTATCCACACACATAAATATATAATTTACTTACACTGTGACCATTCTATATACACACGTATTCAATATATATATATATAATATAACGTGTGTTTATAATATCATTGACCACCCGTTGCCCAGTGAATACGATGACGAAAATTGCGTTTCCATCGCGCATTCGCGCGCGCGCATACATGCGCCATTTAGTAATATCTGGTTAAGACATCTACCGGTAAATGTCGGTTTATATATACCTATACATGTATAATTTACTTTTTATCTCTTTCTTTCAAGTGACGTATACATATATATATATATATATATATATATATATATATATATATATTTTCTACCCTCTCATTCTCTTCTTCACCTCTTCTCTTGTGTACAAAATTATTCACTTACTCTTATTTATTCTTTACAATCGCATTTTCTCTCTTGCGCAAATGCTAACGCGCGTGTATACGATGGAATAAAATTGACTGTGAACGCTACGAGCATTCGCTAAAGGCGGCAAGGACGATTTTTGTTCGTTTCAAAGATTATGGTATGCCGCCGGACCACACACGCCGGCGCCATAACCAACAACACAGCAGTTTTGCTTTCTTCCATCTCTATCTTTCTCGTTGTTTCTCGTTACATATTTATATGTATATATGTGTGTGCGAGTATGTGTGCAGTGACAGTAATAAAACTATAGATATATATTTCGTATGCGTGTGTGTGTGTGTGTGTGTGTATAAAGGGATAAATACAAACGTACAATCGATGAATCCATACGTGGAAACAATAAATAAACTATAACTAACCGCCCTCCGTTTCTAGTGACAGGTGAATGGTGTTTGTATGTTTATGCCTATGTATTTTTGTATATGTGTACGCGTGTGTTTTTGATGTTCGTCCTCTCTTGTTAGGATTACAATGGTAAAGATAGTTCACCACACGCAGCTTCTGAGCTCTATCTATTATTTGTCTTTATATCCTTTCTCCAATTACTCTTTTAATTTATTTAATTTTTTTTTTGTTTACAGTAATAAATTATTATTATATAATTTTTGTTTTTGTTGTTATTATGAATGAATGAATGAATGGGAATTTATTTCAATTTATTATAATATAATTAATTATGAGATTGGACTCTGTCAATTTTGTGTGAGGATTTTTTTTGTTTTTTTGTTTTTTTCCAATTGTTTTATGAATATTTATCAGAGAATTGTTTAAAAAAAAATATTTTTTTGTTTTTTCTCTTCATCGTATTCTTTCTCAGGTTTACAATTGAGTAATTTTAATGTCTGTATTTTTTTGTTTTTTTTTTTTTTTTCCTCATCAGGAAAAAAAAAAATATCAGATAAAAAATTGTATATAATTCCACGGGAAAATTAAGTATTGGACATTTATTTTTTTTATATTTATTATTATGGATAAATATAAATAAAATAGAAGAGAAAAAAATATAATGATAAAGTGGTGGGTGTGTGTATTGTGTATACGTGCACTTACTTTGGCGCGAATTTGATAGATTTTTATTGTTATTTGTGTGGGGATTTTGCCAAACACCCGTTTGGTGTCACAGTTATTATTTACTTCAATAAATTATTTATTTACACTGTAATATTTTTATGTTTTTTTTTTTTAATATCAATTTTTTACTTTTTCCCACAAATAAAATTATAAAAAAAATCTTATACATTAATTATTAAATTGTATTATTTTTCGATATATATTCCAATTAACCATAACAAATTTGAACAAAGATGAAATAAAAGGGTTGACGAGGGATCACGCTGACCTTCAATTAAGCTCCTGCCGTCTCTTTACATCCATATCCGTCACGCTTATCTACTAATACACGTATACACTGCAAAAAAAAAAAATGAGAATAAATGAGTGTGATAAATCGCGTAGAAGAAAAAAAAAAAAATAATAAAAAATAAACAACTCACGCCATTAATATCAATTGAATTAAATTTATGCATTAATCATCACACCAATTTTCTATCTTATTTTCTCTTGAAAAATCTTGGAAAAAAAAAAAATATATATGTATATTTTGTTTATTATTTTTTTTATGAAAAAATGTTTTTGACCACATTTTATTTATATCCAAATTCGGCACTTTGTCGTCGAGTTATTCCGCCTGATGATTGCACTACCATTGAAAATTTTCTTGATCCTGTTGGTAGTTAATATTCTCTCTCACTCATGTATTTTCTACTGACAGAATAATCACAAATACAACGTCGGTCACTTTTGAAATGTCCAAGAGAAAACCGAAAAAGAAAAGAAAATATATATATATATATATAATATGTATATTTATATTCATGTAGATATCAACACGATGAATCTTGTTGAGAGTTAAACCATTTACGAATTTCCATTCTCCATAACGAGGATTCAATACCCCAATATCCACGCTCTTTTGAATATTACCAATACCTATGTATAGAATGGATCAAGAAATGAATTTAATACCGGAAAAAATTCTTTTTAATGTCGCAATGAGGCAGTCAATCATTTGTGTCATCTTCACTATTAAATACGAGTGTATAAAAATATATAAATACAATTTTTTTTTTTTTTTTTCTTACGTTTCGTATTATATAGACACATTGTGAAGTAAATAGGAGCGAGTTGAAGACAATTTTCCCCTCACTGTGTCCAATTGTACAATATCGTACTGTGCAATGTTTAGAAAATGTTTCACTAACTAAACAAAGAAACAAACCGAAAAAAAAAAATATATATATTTACGAAAGGAAAAAAAAATTCTGCTCGTTGGGCATGAGGAAATAAGAGAAGTGGAATAAAGTACACACATATATGTTTATATTTATGGGAAATGAAGATGAGAGAAAAAAAAAAAAAAAAAATAGAAATGAGAAAGAGAGAGGAAAAGAAGGTTTAATCCAACCTGGACCAAGGGCCGTACACTCTCTAGGGTTTGTGGCCATTGTGCGAATGAAATTAGCCCTGAAATGCCAGGAAGATAATCCAGAAGCGAACAACTAACCAAGTGAGAGTGTGAGTGGTTGAGATACACCCAGTAGAATAAGAGACAGAGATAAATACTACAGTCTGTGTTATTTTTTTTATTTTTTTATTATTATTATTATTATTTTTTTTTTTCTCTCTTTTCACACAAGCCAGATCATCCCGTTAAACGGATCCCAAGGCTCTCCTGGTTTTTCCACTCGCATCCAATTCACCATTCGATGCCTTCACTCTCTAACAATTCTTCACTTTAGTTTCTCTTACGCCTGATGAGTTCACGTCTTTTTATTCTCTTTCGTCTTTTTCCGCGGCGCCGTTTCCTCATCCTCTCACTCAACACACACACACACACACACACACACGCGATTCGTTCTCGTTTTTTTTTTCTTTCTTTTTCCTCGTTACCTCTTCGCTGTTGCTCTCTTTCTTCTTCAATATTTTTTCTTTTTCTTTTTCATTTTTTTTGTTTTTTTTTTTTTTTTTTCGTCCTTTACTTTTTGTTATCAACCGCCGCTTCAGAGGAACTAAATGGTTTCTGGGACTGTACACTCGACCGGGCCGGGAGCATCTTCCTTCTGTGTGACGGATTATTATCCTTCTTCTTCGACCATCTTTATATTCTCTGTGATCATTTCTCTGTAACAAACTAAACATAACCAAAATGATGAATCAACGAATTCATATATATATAAAGATCTATGTTTAAAAAGAATTTTTTTTTTTCCGTGTATTATATTCGTGAGGAAAAAAAAAAATAAATAATATAAACAAATAATATGTCACATAACCGTGATTATTGTGACATATTACAATTATATACATTTTTAATGATATATATGTAGTAGAATAGAATTTGTAGTGCAGAAAGCGTTGACAAGCGTAAATTTTAAAAGAAAAAAAAAATATATATATCGTAAATCGCCTTGTCCCTCATTATCTCTCATTTTTTTTTTGTTTTGTTTGTTATTTTTATTTCCATACTTTGCTTCAGTTGTTTTTCGTTGATATAAAGAAAAAACTATATACCCAATGAATATGTACGATATGTAGATGTATCGTTGTCTGAACGAGATTTATCGATCAACAAGTTTGATTTGAGATAACGTTCTCTCTTCTCTCTGCATTACGATCGATGGAAAAATTCCTGTCAATGCGGCCCGCGGTTATCGAGTTTATATACAACGCGCGGTCACTTGTATGTTTGACATTCACAGAAAGATCTACGGATCCACGTGTATACATACAATGTTGTATATACATATGTATGGGTATATATGTATATATATATATATATATATATAATAGTGAATAATGAAAGAGCGAGAAGGAGAGCGAATGAGGGGTATAGTGGTAGGGGTAGTATAAAGAAGAAGGCGGTTCAACACACGCGCGCCAAATGAAATGCATGTCTCGTGGATTTTTTTACAAGGTGGTATCGCCATCTCGTGAGCTGAGTTGTGACGACTATTCGACGTCGACAACGACACAACGATAATAACGACATCTTTGAATGTGTGTATACTGTAATGCAATAAATTTTATAAATTGTTTGTATGTGTGTGTGTGTTTGTACACGCGTTTTCAAATGTAGGAAAAAGATTTTCAACCTCACGCATTTTTAGTATATATGTATATATGAATGATCCAAGATCGAGTTACGATAATTTCGTTCGTTTGTTTAAATATTTTTGATTTTAAATTTGGCCTGATGTGGAGCAATACATTATTATTATTATATATATATATAATTTTTTTTCTCTTCACATTTATTCTCCATTTTATAAATTTTTTTTCAATGTATAAATTTTATATCCTGATTTTTCCTTATTTTTTTTTTTTGTTTTTTTTTCTATTTTTACTGATGACGATTTTGTTTTTGTATACGAAATGACGTGCAATCAATTTTCATGTGATTCACGATGGTAATGCACAGACGATTGATTGTTCATGGAATGATTTTTTTATTCTATATTTCACGATATAAATACATATAGATATATGTGCGTGTGTGTGTGTGTGTGTGTAAATTTATTCGTGTAAATAATATTTAATGTGAAAGTTTAGTGATGAGAAATTCAATTGAATAAATAAAATTGAAAAAGTAAATAATCATAGTAAAAGTCAATAATTGCCATGGGTTATAAATTATTCGATTGAAAAAAAAAAAATAAATAATAATAATATAAAAAAATTTTAATGTGATTCAAGTTTCAAATATTCGATTATATTTCATTGTATGAACAAGCAAAAAGAAAAAAAAGGAGCCAAGTCAAATATTAAATATACATTTATATTTGTATTATATTGATTCAGTTGGGATTATTTTAAAACAAGAGACACTAACTTTATATACTGTAGACAAAAAGTACAACGATAATATATATATAAGAAAGAGAGAAAGAGGATATCACAACGTGTTCATAGTGTTCCTGTGTGTGACAGTAAAGTTAACTTTACGCCAGGGGGATGATGGTTTTCGTGCGTCGCAATCATAGAGTTGGTTGACTGCACGTCGACTCTGCACCCGCCTGTGGTGGTTTTGCCAACGACGTCGAGCTATTACACGCCCGAGAAGAGTGTACACACTTTGTATATATATACATATAATATATTTTCATTTCCTTTTTTTTTTTTTTTTCGTTTGTAAAATCGTCGGCCGTTGTTGTCATTGTCGTTCTCTCGTCATTTAAATAAAACTCTCTCTTGTTTTACTTTTATATAAAATGTCGGAAAAATGAAAAAAAAAAAATGAATACAAAAAAAAAAAACGTTTTGTTGTCTCAACAAAATACTTGAATTATTTTCGGTGTGAAGTAATTATTTTAATAACACAATGCACTGTGTATTTTTTTTTGTTTTTTGTTTGTTTTTTTTTTTTTTTTTTTACAGAATTTCGTAGAGCACATAAAATTTCTACCCTCCCTCAATTTCTCTTGTTCTCTTTTTCTAACAAAATTCAAAAATAAAAAATAATTAAAACCATTTATTTTTTCGTATATTTATTTTTTTCATCTTACAGATATTTTTTCTCCTTTTTTTTCCGTTTTTTTTTTTTTTTATTTTTTTTTTTTTTTGGATGAGAGAGTAGACGTGAGATGGTAAAAGGAGGGACGATAAAATTTTCCCTTCGTGCACTAGCTCTAGATTACGTTCCACAGCAAGAAAGTCCAAAGACCTCGTTGAATGTCATGGGGTGGATAAGGGTATGAGATATATATATATATATATATATATATATATATATATATATATATATATATAATAGGGAATAGAAACGAATCGGAGGAAGAGTGAGAAAGTGTAGGGTGGATTGGGTGGTTGATGGACGACGTAAAAGGCGCCTCGAAGGGACGCCTGGTATCCTCCACCTCTTTTTTTTTCATGTTTGGCATTTCTACATATATATATATATATATATGTGTGTGTGTGTGTGTGTTTTACCACACCCTACCGTTTTCCACTTCTCTTATACTTCGATTCCTTCGTTCAAACTATGTACATATATATATATATATATACATACACATACTTACGTTTATGGTATATATTTTACCACTACAAATATATTTTGAATAAAATTCATTTTATATATATAAAGACATGATACAAGTGGCGTGAAGGCGTCTTTACCCATGGCGACACCCTTACGCGTCGAAGAAAATGCGCACATAAAAACAATATATATATATATATATATATATTTGTCGTGTGTTATGTCAAGCACATTCATTCCAACTTGGTATGTGCTCGTATCGTCTTTTACAGCCCATGTCCACTTTATTCGTGTTTCTCTATAGGTATATGTTCTGTTCCAGTATATTTATATTCGTGTGTGTATTATTATACAGTGGCAATGCGTGTCCAAATGTGTTGTCTCACATTTGTACACGTTTGTATGAGTGACATGACGTGATCAACACGAATAAATTTTTCACATAAATACTCAACTCTTTTAATAAATTTTTTAATTTGTTATTTACATTTATTATTATTTTTTTCTTTTATTTTTGAAAAAATTTAAAAAAAAAAAAAAAAAATTAATAAATTATATATATTAATAAATTTAAAAAAAAAAATAATAATAAATAAATAAATATCATTGGAATATTTTTTCATTGACATTTTCACAAAGTTGACCACTCGAAGTCACAACATTTTCAACGTCTTTTAGCTGCCCCAACTCATCCCACCCATCACTTTATATACACACACATTTGCGCACGCGTGTGTTCATCTATGTGTGTGTGTGTGTGTGACTATAATATACTAATACAAGCAAACATGTCCAGTACATATGCAAGTTGAAAATGTATGTATGGTTATAAACACAATCCACTGTCCTTGATTGAACATGTACATCCAACACATAGAAATACCGAACCTTCGATACTACCAATGCATTATTCACCGTGTGAGTGTGTGTGAGTGTGAGTGTGAGTGGTAAGTGAATGTAAGGAAGGGTAGAAAAGTGAGGTGGGGGATAAAGGGATGAAGAATGAGGAATGAGAAATCGTGAGTGCGCGAGGGTTAGTCCAGGGTGGATGGGTGGGTGTTTTGTGTCCAGTCCAGTCGACTGGAGCAGTCCAGGGCACAGCCAGTTCGATCAATAGAGGGTATGGAGGCTACGTGGGTTTCTAGGAGGTGGACACTACTACCACTATATATATATATATATACACTGATACTCGAATATGTTCACTTCCTCCGTTGTCCAATACACTATAACATAAATATATTGTTCTTCCTTTCTCTTTTACTCACGGTAATATTTTTTTTTTTTGTTTCATTCATACTTTTTTTTTTTACCATTTTTATTATTTTTTTTTTTTTCCATTAAAAAATGTCATATACATGGAAAATTTTTTTATACTATTGTTGAATTAAAAATACAAATTATGGAGGGAAAAAAAAAAAAAAAAAAAAAATGATAAATAAAAATATTCAATTGATCGTATTAAAAAATTTTATCTCACTATTTATTTTATTCAATTATTGATTGTTTCAATATACAAAATTAATTTATTCGGTGTGGTTAATTTTATTTTTGTAAATAATTGAGATGTTAATAATGGTATAAAGTGAATTTGAAGGAATAAAATTATTATAATTGTGTGTCGAGTTGTTGGGTTTTAAAAGTTTTTTTTATAAAATTAGGGAGGACATTGCACTTTCGATTTTTCATTCACTCACTCATATAATTATATATATATATATATATATATATATTACTGCGATATTTTTTGCTTTCCCTCTTTATATTTCTACATTATACATGTGTATTGCACCCACATATGTATACACTTTAGTTTACAAGTTCTGTAGTTTGGTCTCATCCTCCCTGATCCGATTGCTGTTACTGCCGATGCATCCCATGTTCTTCGTTATCTTTTTCTATCCACAATATACACCATATTTATTCACTTTCTTTTTCTCCTTCTCGCTCATTCATTTTTCTTCTTCTTCTTCTTCTTCTTCTTCTTCTCCATCTCCGTCATCCCCCTATTCTTTATATACATACGAATGCGAGAACACGCGCGCCCGCGCACGTTCAAACTCGCGCTCGCCAAAGAGTCGCTCGGTGGGTCTTGATCCAATTATCTCATGTCCCTTGTCGGGATCGGCGTGCTACGCCATTGGTCTACCGAGCGGCGAACGTTGGGCCGTTTGTTTTGTAAGTCTAATCGCAAAACGGCTCTCCGGTGGTCCTTCTCTCTGCAGATTCTCTTGCCCTTCTCCACATCATTCTGCACATACATATGAAGTTGCGGTATACTCATGCGAATTTTGTTCTTTTTTTTTTTTTTTTTTTTTTGGTTTATTCGTTTATACACGTGTTTTCTCTTTTCACATCGTTTCAATTCTATATTTGTCTCTATTCTCTCAACATTTCGCATTTCTCTTTCTTCGCTTTTGCAGTCGTCGTCGTTGTCGTCTCTGGTGCACGCTCATCCTTCTGATGCCAGCCGCCATTTTATTTAAAATAAGAAATAAATAAATTAAGAAAAATAAAAAATAAAAAAAACATTCGTACATAATTCTCTAGCACACTCTATATCTATATATATCTCATTGCATCGAATTGCGCGTTCGTTTCTCATTTACTGTATAAATAAATAAAAATTTATACAAAAAAAAAAAAATTTTTTTTTTTTTTCTCATCTGTAATCCCCTAAAATATATTCATATACAGGACAAAAAAAAAAACATTTTATATAAAATTTTACTAATTTTTATTTTTATTTATTTATTTTTTTTTAACAAAAAAAAATTTTTTAAAAATTGCAAAATAATTTTTGAATATTTCTGTAATTTTTTGTTTTTTTCTTCACATGACTTTTGTTATATTCAATTGAAATGAGGAAAAAGTGTATGGTGAGAGAGAAAGAGAGAAAGAGGACAGGGAGGGCAAAGAAAAGGAGGGAAAAATGAATAAAAAAATTAAGAAAAAAAAAAAAAAAACAAAGAGAAATAAAAAAGTTTTTGATATAGAGACGATGGAACGAAAAAGGTAAAAAAATGAAGAGAAAAGTGGCCATGGGGTCTAAAAAAATCCGACTCCTTTCTCTCCCTCACTCTTTTTTCATTCTTCATACTCGTCCAATTCTTCTTCTCTTTCGGTGTTCCCAGAGAGTAATATTTCCTTGTGAAAGAGTTTGGCGATGGTTATATGTGCGCTGGCGCCACGGCTGTAATAGGGAGCGCGCGGGCACGCGGGCGGGCGGACGGTCGTGAGGTGAAAGAGAAGACAGAATTATAAGGAGTAACAAAGAGAATGAATCAACCAGTGGAATGAGAATACACATATATAATATAATAGGTATAGTAATGAAAAAAGATGTACATATATATGTGTATATACGTGTGAGGTAAGAGCAACGATATACACTCAATAGGTGGGCACAACCATCGAAAAAACAAATAAAAAAATACAATAATAATAAAATTTATGGGCCCATCATAATGATATTGCTTCGTTGATGCCTAATCACAGTTATGAAAAAATTAATCATTTGATATTGGTTAATAATCCCTTTTGTTTCTCATTATTATTAAATTATTATTTGGTATCTCATTTTTTTTCTTTTTTTTTACTATTTATTCATTTATTTTTTTTTTTTCATTTTCACTAGTCAAATTTTTCTCAAACACAAATATAAATAAATAATTTAAATTATATAATTTTCATTGATGTAACAATAAAAATGGAAAATGTGGAAAGATAAAAATTCTACAGATAAAGTTGAAATGGAAGAAAAAAAAATGCGAATGAAAATGTAATATGTATACATATATATTTTGACTGTCGTATATATGTGTGTGTATATGTGTGTGTGCATATGTGTATGTGTAAGAATAAGAGGATGAGAGAGAGAGAACTCGCAAAATGCTTTCACATAAAGACGCGCAACCCCATAAGACTTCATCCCTCTTTTATATTGTGGACTGAGCGTGTACATTTCTGCCCGTGACTGTTCGTTGACGCGTGCAAGTGTGCGTGGGCCAGAATGATAGAGTGAAAGAGCAAAGATGGAATATATATGTATATATATATGAATGCAAAGGGGGTAGAGAGTGTATTGCATGCGTGAGCACAAGGATCAATGCTTGCTCGCGCGCGTTTACTATCCATATCCTTCTATATATATTTTTTGCGTTTCTATACATATCGGATGCAGTTCGTCCGTAAAAGTTATACCTCCCCCTTCCGCCCCCTCCCCTCTCTTCCCCACCACTCCAAGATTTTTCTCGCTTACTCTCATCGACTCTATATTTTTTTTTTGTTTTTATTTTTATTATATATATATTTTTTTTTATATACTTTTTTATGTTTTCCTTTTTTTTATTTCTTCATATAAATATATATATATTTTTTTTTTCATCAATATTATTTTTCATATTTTGTTTCTCTTCTTTCTCATTAAAATAAATTAACAAAAAAAAAGAAAAGAAGAGGAGTGCAATATAAAAAATCTGAATTATATACTAATTTCATATTCATTAGGTACACAAAAATGTACTCGATGATGGGAAAATTTTTAAATTATTACTCAATTATTGACGAAAAAAAAAAAAAAAATATTATTTTTTTTTCAATTTAGAAATATAATTTTGAAGAAAAAAAAAAAAATTGAAATATCACAGTACAAAGGGAGAAAAAAAATTTAAACGAAAACAAAAAAAAAAAAACAAGCAAAAATTAAATAAATTTAAGTAAAAAAAAAAATTTGTACTTGAATCACATGTGTACTTTATATTATTGGGATAACGTAATTTGGCTGTTGTCCAGATTTTTTTTGCAAAATAAAAACTCACTAACCTATTGAATACACATCCAAATAAACAGACACACACACACACACATTCACACACACATATATATATATATATATATATGTGAGCAAACGTTGATTTTGAGGGATAAGAAAAGAAATTCAAAGGTCGAGAAACATGATCCGGGTTGTCCGCGACACATATACATATACATAAATACACACATTCATTGTCTCACTTTTCTCTCGACTCTGGCCCGCACTTTCACGTTTACTCTATCGTACGTCTGCACTCTCGTTCACTTCCACGTTCTCGTACAATATTTTTGTGTTCCCATCAGGTTGGAAAAAAAAAAAAAAAAATTGACGGCGAGGGAGGCAGTAGCGAGGAGTGACAGGGAGGGGAGTAGACTACATAAACGTGGTCACATAAAACTCATATAATGGCTAACCTCAGGTACATACCCATTGCCTTGCATAAATGTAGTGTATACACACAGCCCCACACACACACACACACACACACACAAACACACGCTGTGTGTATGTACAACACAAGCCATGCAGTTACAGTTGAAAATTCAAACGACAAAATTGTAAACATTTACGGTAAATTTATTACATATTTACATATAATGCATGTGTTGAATGAATAAAAATTAAATAAAAAAAAAAAAAATAAATAAATAAATAAAAGATAACAAAAAAAAAGGAAAAAGAGGAAAATAGAAAATTTTATTAACAATTTTACACGGATAAAATATTATTTGTACCAAATTATTTACACATTGAAAAAAATATTATTGATATCATTATTATTATATAGATATATTTATTTATTTATTTATTTATTTATTTATTTTTTAGATTGGTGAGTGTAATTTATTTACAGCAAAGAAAAATCAAGAAGAAAAAGAAGATAGGAAAAAAAAAAAAATTTTTGATTTTTATAATGAAAATTTGTTTAATTCACAGCTTATAAATAAATAAATGTTTATCTATAATATTTAAAAACATGAAAACGTTAATTTTTTGAAATATAATGCTGAATATTGAATGTAATTTCACTGGCTTGTTATACTTGGTACTGTCATTATATCCCTAACAAGGCTGTTGAAGGGAAAAACATATTATCTTTTATGACTTTACCATATACTTTGGTTTTTTTAATTTTTTCATTCCTCATTTATTATATATTTAAACGTTTTTATTCAGAAAAGTGAAAAAAAAAAAAAAAAAAAAATTTTTTTTACCAATGTACAACAATTCGAATATTAATATTTAATTTTTGTTTTGTTTTTTATCTTTCTTTCTTCCTTTTTTTTTTTTTTTTTTTTTTTTTGTACAAATCTCAAAAATCACCAAAGTCATTGTGAGATTATATTCTTCACTCGATATATTTTCCCTACTGTCATAATACAAGAACAAACAAAAATAATAAACTCCAGTTTAAGTTTGTCATACGTGACACAGTACAATAATATACATAAATATGTCTTTTTCTATCCTCATATACATATATATATATATGTATATATTAGTGAATATTAGCTTGACTACTACTCACAATTGCGATATGAATCAAACACTAGGATTGGAAGCTCCTGTTGTGTATTTTATCCCGACGGTGACCGAAAGTTTAGCAAACGTACGATTGAAAATCAGCTTGCAACGTTGCACAGAGATCGTCGTGTCGACCAAGAGCAGAAGCCAGTACACAAAAGAAAATAATCTATATACATGTGTGTGTGTGTGTGTGTGTGTGTGTATGTGTAAGTGAGTAGGTATGGGGAGCCATAAATGGGCGAGAGAGCGCGTGCAAGTGCACGGTTAGTCGAATGACGCGGGAGTATCTCGTACGTTATCGACTCTCTCTCTTCTGGCTTGGGTTTATCGAACGTGACTCTATACACTATGTGTAGTTGCTTGGTTGTACGTGCGCGTTCATAGATTGCAAGTATCGTCTATATATATATATATAAAGAGTCTCTTGATCGAGCAAAATGCAGTGTGAGTGTAGTACGAAGGCGAGTTAGAGAGAAACAAAGTAGAGGCAAGAGATTTTTCTCTTTGGTAAAATATCCTCGTGTTTGAACGCCTGCGAGTTTACTCTATACCAGATTGCATTTGTTTCTTTCATTCTTCAATATTTGTATATATATATATGTACATATTATTTATTTATTATTTGCTTTGTGAATGTTTAAGTAAAAAAAAAAAAAAAACTTGATGTAATTAATAATTTTTGGTGAACTTTTTTTTTTAATAATCGATTTACCTATCAGATAAACAAAATAATATGATTAAAAAAAAAAAAAAAAAAAATGGAGAATTTATATTTATATGGAATAAATGAAAAAAAAAAAAAAAAAAAAAAAAAAAAAAAAATGATAAAAGAAAAATGATTTATATGATGATTGAAAATATCGATTGGATAGTAAAAAATTAATAAGAATTATTACCTTATTGATAATTTTCTTTTGACCATATATTATCTGTATATTTATATAATATAGTTGACATCTGTTTGGCTCATTATATTGAGTGAGGCATCGCCCAGTTGAGCGCCAGTCGGCCCTACACACGACTCGATGTTCCCATATCGTTTATATTGTTTTTACTACTACAACTACTATTGCTACTATTATTACTACTACTACTACTACTACTACTACTACTACTACTACACACATATACACACACACTCACGATACCGACTAATATATTGTAACTTGACTGAATGATCATTCATTACACCACTCACGTTTTAATATTCTCCCCCATTTCCTTCCTCCATCTTTTCTACTCTTTCTCAAGATAAAACAAAAAAAAAAACAAAAAAAAAAAACTTTATATTTACACATAACACTGCTTTTATACATAATAATATGTGTGTGTATATATTTTTTACGATACATAAAACACTTTTTGATGATAAAACTCTGAGTACAAAACAAAATAATAAATAAAAATATCGAAATAATTTATAAACTATTTTTTATTATTTTTATTATATATATATATATATTTTTTTTTTATATTTTTACACAAAAAATTAAAATGTTCAAAGTAAAAATAACACATTGATGTTCGAGGGTGTAGACACAAGTGATTTGAAATTTATATTTCTTCTTTTAGGTTGATGATTATTTATTATGATTATTATTATGATTATTATTATTATTATTATTATTATGTATATATATAGATGTGTGTGTATTTTTTTTTTTTTTTTCATCTATTCACTAAACCGCTGTGATCATCTTTTGGCGTTTTGATGGCGGCACGGGGGTAAAAAATACGTGGTGGGGTAGAATGTATATATATATATATATATATATAAAAGATTTTTACATAAATGTGTATTGAAAGGTACAGATCGAATGAGACGGGAGGGGTCTGAAATGGGCCCCATTGGTGCCATTGGTGCACTCACCTTCAGGGGTGGTTTTTTTTACTCGAACTACCGCGAAGAAAAGAGAGCGCATGGACGCGCACAAAACTCGTCTGTTCCTGTATATATATATATATATATATATATGTGTGTGTGTATGTACCTACATGATGAGAACCCACCCCTATATATAGAAAAGAGCGTCGAACATAATAGAAACGTTTCCTCCCTTCTTTTTTTTTTTTTTTTTTTTTTACGCGAGAACGTCCATTGGGAATTTTCGAAATATTTCGTTGCTTCCCATTGTCGTGACGAAAAAAAGGATAGAATAAAAGTCGTAGGGGAACTATATACAACGGGAGGAAAAGGTGAAGAGGAAAGAGAGAGAGAGAGAGAAAAAAAAAATGTTGTGGAGAAAAAGAGAGAGTAAACTACAATGTCCACAATTTCCAACTACTTTTCACAATTTTCCCTCTCTTTTTATGAAAAACTGTAGAGTTTAGTGTATATAGGTAAACAAAAAAAAAAAAAAAAAAAAACAAAAAACAAAAAAGAAAAAAATGAGAATGAAAATAAAAATAAATAAAACGAAATATAGATATATCGAATTTCCGAATACCATACACAAATTTTGTATAGGGTAAATGGAGAATTGCGTGGTAGTCACACAAAAATGTCATGAAAATGTGTAGACAATTTGAATGATATTTAAGAAAAAAAAAAAAAAAAAAAAAAAAAACAAACAAACAAAAAATTATTTGTGAAAAGTAGAGCATTTTTTTTTTTTTCTTCTTTAATCTTTTCTATTATTTCGTTTTTATTGTTGGAGAAAAAAGATTTTTCTAACATGTCCGACATTCAGTTTCCTCGTTCTTTTATAAATTTCTTCTTAACTTGTACATAAATATATATATGTACACGATTCTTATACCATACGGCATTTACCTCCTCACTTTTGTATACACTCATGTGTCTAAAATAATTTATCGTTACCGTCAAGTCATGTATCACCTGTTTTTCTTTACGCGCTGTTGTACACGTGCGAAGTTGTACACATCGCCCCCGCGTGTCTTTCTATTGTTTCGTCTTCGTATCTTACCCGGTCAACATAACATGTATATATATATATATATATCTATACATCTATGCATTCACGATGTTGTATATTGTGATGTTGCAGTTTGAACATTCACATATGTATGTACAAGTATCGTCCACTTCCGCTTTCACGTTCGACTTTGTGACTTTTTCACACACTCACAAATGCACTCATACTCGTACAAAAGTCAATAAAATAAACTTGAATTCCGCTATTTCCTCAAGAAAAGAAAAAAAAAAAAAAACTCATCAATAATAATAATTAATAAATAACAAAATAAATAAATAACAAAAATCAAAAGGAAGAGTGAGAGAGTAAAAGAAAAAGAGTAAATCTTTGGCATCAAGTTTGCGCTTTTATTTAGTTTAAGAAAAAAAAAAAAAAAAATTATATAATTATTAATTTTTGCAATGAAAGAGAGAAAAAAAAATTTTTTAAATCTTTTTTTCATTTTAATCTACAGAAATTTTCCATTAACTTTCTTATTCATGCATAATTTTTCTCATTTTGCAATTTTTTTTTTCTTCTCTCTCTCTATCTTTATCTCCCCTCCTTATATTTCGTATTACATATATAAATATAAAAATAAAATGTGTGTAGAGAAAGCAACGACAGTGCGACAGGTCAAGACAGGTTTATTCATATCTCAAATTACACAACTTGATGTTATAATTGTATATAAGTTTTATTTATGTATATTGAAATGGAGTTTTATATATTTACATATAAGTAGTAGTAGTAGTAGTAGTAGTAGTAGTAGTAGTAGTGTATTCAGATATTCTCAGTACATTCACTGTGTTATTGACATGACAATGAGTAAGCGACAGTTGCATTGCATATATGAGGTTAGGTACTTCTCTCAATGCGATTAAACTTTTATGAGTGAACTATATTGGCGTCATTACCAGCCGAGGTAATTTCCGTGCGACAGTGAAGGGGTTGAATTGATATAATACTACTCCTACTACTACTACTACTACTACTACTACTACAACAACAATTGCTACGACTGCTGACTCTAATAATAATACTACAATATTCACAAGACGATGACGACAATGACAAATTCACAGAGACTCAATCCACCCGACTGTATAATAAATTATCAATATAATTTAATATCACATATCTCCATTTATCTCTACATTCACATGACTCTATGTGTGACTACTATATATAAATATATAATTACCAGCGTAATATTCATCCCCTACTACTCATTTTCAATGATTCTTGTTCTACTTAGTATTTGATTCTACATTTTATTTTTTCCCGTCACGAACAATAACAAAATTATCTCTTTTTCTATTCATCTTTCAATAAATAATAAATTAATTTCACTGATTATACCAGTGAATAATTTATCGGGGATAATAATAATAATAAATCCCTTAAAAATCAATAATATTAACAGAAGAACAAATAAACGGAGAGAGAGAAAAAAAAAGTAAAATTCAGTCTATCACTCATTGATTTCAGGGAAAAATTTCGAAATCCGTACACGTCCTTTAAAAAAAAAAAAAAAAAATCCACAAAAAACGATATATGTATATAATAATAATAATAATAATAATATTGATGATAAAAAATACGGGTCGATTGTGGTTGTGTTCTGGACAACGTCGTACGCCCCAGTGAATTTTAAGGGAAGAAAGTCAAGACGTGGATACGGGCGCGCGCGTTCAAATTTACAAATTGTAATTTTTTTCACTGTACAGTAAAATTTTTTAATACCTTGAAATAGTTAAATATCAAAAATTATACATGTGAAATAAAAAATAAAAACATTAATAGAGTGGGGAGTCAAAACATATCAGTGGTGGGGGATTTTTTTTTTTAGCCATACCATTAACGTCCAATTTGGTCACGGGGGTTGGGCACAAGTAGAAACGTAGAAATGAGGGTTGGTTCTACTCTCTCTCTCTCTCTCACGCATAAATCCACACACCCACACGCATACACACACGTACACATGCACACAAAACTTGGATGATGCGTACATGAGAGTGGTATTTTCGACTCAAATCCATGTACCAATACAATCGCATTTAAATATATACGAAAATCTCAACGTTCGTCCATGTACACACACACACACACACATATATATATATATATATATATAGTAGGTATAAATACAATCCGAATGGTATATATTTCTAATACTATTAGGCGGTGTTCAGTTACACATCGACAGATGTACGGATTTTAGTGGTGCAATCTATCGGTTTAAATTTCTGTTTTTCTCTTTACTACGGTCTATGTTTAAATACATTTGTGTATATATATATATATTTGTGGGCATCAACATTAACGTGGTATTGGGATGAGGGTGAAAAAAAAAAGGGATTTGGAGAATGGGAAGGTGGATGAGTGAAATTGTACCAGCTGCGTTGAACCGCGATCGCATACGTGTTAAATATACGTAACGCAACATTTTACCTACGGCAACGTCAATTGATAGTTTGGACAAACGAACAAGTAGAAAATTCAATACATGAACAGACCGAGACACGACTAAATCAATTGACAATTGTTGATGTTTTACATTTACAATAAATTTTTTTATTCAATATATTTATTTATAATCTATAGAGAGAGAAAGAGAAAAATAATTTTTAAATATAAATAATATATTAATGTAATTGATAAATGTAAAATAAAAAAAAAAATAAATAAAAAAATAAAATATTATTATAAACTTACATTTGTGATTGCAATTATATCGATTTACAACATGTCAAGTGTGTACTGTCATATCCACTGGGAACAATTTAAAATACAAAATATAAAAATATTATCAAAAAAAATATATATATATATAACGTATAATTTCTTTATACTCATACAATATTTACACTAACGATACACCCACACATCCACAAGTAGATGGAAAGAAAAATATATATATATATATATATCTTAATAGCATAAATTTTAAATGTATCGATATATTGAACAGTTGAAAGTGTATAAAACATTATGGAATCTTTATACAATTAATTATACATAAACACGTGATAAATATAACACAAAGGGATGTACCACTTTAATCTATACGATATACAATAGACAAATAAAGATTGTAAGTCATATATTAATATTAATTGGACATCATTTTCCTCTATTTTTTTTTTTTTTTTTTTTTTTTTCTTGTACATATAAAATCAAATGAAACATACACTTAATCTATCGATATAAAGACTTTACTATTACACGTTATTATTCAAACAGAATATTATAAACCTGTAATAAAAAAAAATGATAATAAATAAATAAATAAATAAATAAAGAGTAGTGAGAATTATTTGTTTATATGTGTATATTAAATAGGTGAGAAAACCCACGTGAGATAAAATGTGTACAGACACGTTTGAATAAATACACAGCCACACATGCAATAAATACACACACATATACACTAGAGTTGATATAACCAGAGTGAGAAGACTGAGGTTGAGAATGAAATAGCGATGATTAATTAATGGATCGGCACGCGAGAGAGTAGATGGAATGGGGCGTCTTCCATCGTTATGTATACATATATATATATGGATTCTACACAACTTTATATTTATCTATGAAAAAAAGTAAGAAAAAAAAAAAACTCGGGGTCTTTTTTTTCTTTTCGGACACTTTGCCCGAGCCTGATGGGTCTTCGTGTGCGTTCACAACATTTTCGTTGAATCAACGAAACCCATTGCCCATTATCTATATATATATATATGTATATATATATTAACTACTACTCTTTTCGTTTAAACTATAGTTTACTTCCATCAAAACCGCGGGCTCACGGTCTATTGTCGCTGCTATGTTTTGTCCCGTCAGTCCCCAATGCGCAATGCGATATCCACCGCCGTTTCTTTTTTGGGACTTCTCTGTGACGCCGAAAATGCCGCGCCGTCGCCATTATATACACATATATATTTGTATAATGTAGTAGGGAAGTGAAGAAGAATGATATAAGGTATAAAAAAAAAAAAAACAACAACAAAAAAAGAATAAATAAATAAATACGTAGAAGAGAGTGAGTTGAATTGACGATGATGAGTGGGGATGGATATTTGATTATGTAGTTTTTTAAAATTCACATCAATTATAAAATGTGAGTGTATTTGAAATAAATGATTATTTATGTAGAAATATACTGGTGTATGGTCTCACAATTGTAGGAAAAAATTAAGAAAAAAAAAGAAACGGAAAAAAAAACAAAAAAACAAAAAAAAAATTTTCGAAAAAAAATGTAGTAGCGTGCAATATTGTTTTTTTTTTTTATTTACATATATGTAGTAATGTGTACAGGAGAAGAAGTGAATAGAAGAAGAAAAAGAGAGAGAGAGAGAGGGAAAAAAATTGGACGAATTTTTATATATGTATACGTACTATAGAATCTTTTTTCCCACTGTGCGGTGTCTTTGTGAAATGTACGACGACCTAATTATACTCTTTTCATATTGACCAAGCAAACGATATGCACCCACATATATATATATATATATATATATATATATATGTGTGTGTGTGTGTGTGTGTGTGTGCCTTAGTCGTTTGAAATGAAGATTTTGTTGGGTTTGTTATTTTTTTTTTTTTGTTCAAAGTTTTGATAAGAAAATTATTTTATTGATTATAAAATAAATTTGAATTTTTTTTTATTTATCGTTATAATTTATTTCAGTATTTTTTATTATTTAAAAAATAATATATTCAATCTCGTTGATAAAATTGTTAAAGTATTTAGATTTTATGACTCGTTGTTTTTAGTTATTTTTCACGGTGAATCGATTGACTCCTACGAATTTTTGATATTTCATGTGCTGCAATTATTTCAATGATAAATATATATACAAACATGGAAAACCTAGGCTTTGTGGGTTTACACACGCGTTTCATCCAAACATAGAGACAGAAATAATGAAATAGAACGAGAAAGGGGAAACAAAAAAAGACGAAATATTTAACCAAAATTATTTTATTGAAATGTCACAAATTTCAATCACTCAGTGTCATCGATAAAAGTGAATGAGTATGAAAAATATTTTTTTATTATTCTGAATTATTATATGATTTTATTTTAATACAATAAATATTTCAAACGAAATAAAATGGATATAATAATTTTTCATTGAATTAACGAATATCAATAGAAATAAAATGATTTGTCACAAATAATTTTTATCCGTATATTTTTAAATTATTTATCTAGTAAATATTGAAACTTTAAATACATAAATTTATTATTACGCAGTATATACATGGATAATTTAAATGTTCAAACACACTCGTTCGGCACATTACTTTCATGAATAATTGATATTAACGTAACTAAACGAAACAAAGGGAATTAAAAAAATTATATATAAAACAGAATAAAAGTGTGTGTGATGGGTGTAGGACAATATTATTTGATTAATATGTAAATTCGTCGCATAAACACAGAGATATTTTATTTATTTATTTATTTTTTTATTTAGACATTAATTTGTACTATTTATTATATTATTCTGTGTCTCTAATTTGAATTTTTTTTTCTTCCCCTTCTTGTTTATATATATTTATTTATTTATTTTTAATTCGCAAAAGTTTTACTATACCACATATCGATTTTACCCCATCGAAAAATATAACACTAACCCAATTTTGTTTTTTTTTTTTTTATGTTTCACAATACAATATTATTGTACGATTAAATTTTTGTTTATTCACAAAATTGTCAGTGAAAATAATTCAAGAATTAATACTCAACGTCATGAATTGAATTTGATAAAAAAAAAAACAAAAAAAAGAAAAAATTTTTAATTTTAACTCTGCCAATTTGCACACCCACACATCAAATATATAATACACACGTGTGTAGAGAGATATATTTATATATTTGTACCGGACGAGTTATTAACATAAGCATGGTGGCTGTACTCGCAGCTATGCAGTTATATATATTTTCTTTTTCGTGTTTGTTAACCGCATCGAGACAGATCGTAAGTCATTCGCGCATCGTTAACGCACGGAAAATCCAGACGACTTGGGCGAGACAAAAGATAAAGATGGAAAAAGCGCCCAGTCACGACAAAGTGAATATTATAACGATAGTTATATATATATATATATATATAAAATAAAACATAAAGAAAAAAAAAATTATATATATGTACATATATTTATGTATATAAATTCTCCGTCATTTTGGTGGCAGAGCGAGATCACGATGGCGCGCAATGTGTGTTATAAATTCGGATCTTTCGTCGAGAAACTCTGCTAACTTCTCCGCCTCGTCATTCATATATACAATATATATATATATACCATCGCCATTTCGTTCTCCATTTTCATATGAGGGAGGTACGTAAACGAACGTTGAATGCTCGTCACGCACATGCTGCATCGACCTTTTGCATCAAAAGCTTTGTTTATGGTCCGAAGAGATTTATAGGCAAACCAACAAGAGCATGCGTTTATACATAAGTGTATTTGCTGTTTACCCTTATATATGTATATAGATATTTTATCCATATATTGGGATCTATATAACATCACCGGATGTCGAAGAAAATTAATTTCTTGAAACGGCTCCAAGCGATGCTATATACACTCATAACACGCCAACAATCTACTGAGTTACGATTTTTGGCCAAGGTGCAGGATCCCCTCCCTTTATTCTTATTATTAATATATATATTTTTTTTCTTCCCATCAATTTTTTTTTTCTTTTTTGTTTTATTTACTTTTATCCAGACAATTGCCATTTTAAATCTTATAATTCACTTCTCGATCTTTATGTTTAACATTATATATATATAAAATAGGGAAAATTACAAAGAAATGGACTATTGTTTATAATAATATCTAATGCAAATATTAAATTAATAATTAAACCTATAATTAAATTACCTCATGAATTTATTTTTAGAAATAATTATATCAAACAAATTAATTCAATAAAAACAACAACAAATGATTATATAATAAATAATCAATTATAAATTATAAAATAATAAATAAAAGTAAAAAAAAAAAAAAAAAAAATTCGAATCTCAGCACACAGTGCACAACGTGTTTCAATACGTCACTACACAGCACCCCCTCCACTGGGTTTTATTTTTATTTATTTATTTTTTTTTTTTCATCTCCAGAGTCTTATCATTTACGCTGTATTTTTTTTTTATTTATTTTTTTTTTTTTCCTGTCATATATCCCTGTCAAAAGTTGATATGCACATTATTTTACAACTATTACATATAGATATATAGAATTATGTCTATATATCTATACGTAAAATACGTGAATATATCGTGCGGAATATCTTTTTCGTTGTGTTCGACGCGGCTGCGGTAATAAAACAATTCACGACCGCCAAACTGATCTTGGCTTACTCATCCTCTACTATTACCCATATAACCCCCATATAGCACAAGTATATATATACTAGTCTATATATATGTACAATGTTGAGTCACACATTAATGCGATGAGAGTATAGAGTTGTGTCCGCGTAGTAAATCCACTCGAGAAATATTTTCTCCTTGTCTTGACCTCTGATCATCCCTTCAAATATATGCGTTTTGCTCACTCACGCTCATATTACACTATCACTATTTTTTCTTTCATCCATATATATATGTGCGTGTGTATACGCGTTGAAAATATTCGTTTCTCCAGGGCTCTTGCTTGCGTGAATTTTCTCCCACTCTTATGCTTTTGTTCGTGCCCCAACAGACTCGTGGCGCCGAAACCGCTACGTATATGTATATGTATATGTATATATATATATATAGATGTGTGCTCTTTATCCCCACTATATTATTTCATCTGCCTCGCGCAATGATTTTGTCCTTGTTTATTCTCACTGGGTTAACGTAGCAATTCATCGCCTCTCACTTTAACTCACTTATGTTTTGTCTCTCCCACCCCGTCAATTCCTTTCTCTTCCGCTCCTCACAATATTTTCCCCACTATCATTTCAAATTCTACCCACAGCACCTCCGCATTTAGCGAATCGCTGACTGTGGTAGGGATGTCACGGTACTCGTGGGCGTGGGTCCATGTACAATTTAAACCACGCCCATTTTAGTTGTCCACCGCGCGCACGTTTGTCTTTTATTTTATTTTATTTTATTTTTTTTGATTTTATTTATTTTTTATTTATTTTCCACAGCTACGTAGGTCGTGAAATGTTTTTCTTCGCGGATTATGACGCGGTCTGTGTGATTATGACCACAGGTCTATACGCGTTGTAAAACAGCCACTGCACGTATTTATGTATACATTCATATACTTTTACCTCACATATATATATATATATATATAAATTTTTTATATCTTCATATTTCTCGGTCTTATTCTCCTCGCTCCTTCGCGCTTTCTCTCACTCTCTCTCTCTCTCATTCTATGTGTATTCACTATATTTTATTTTTTGTCTTGCATTAATTTTCATCGTCTTTACTGTTGTATTTTTTTGTTCAACATTTTTACACTATTCGTTGTTTTTTTTCATCTTCTCCTTGCGCTTTGTGGTTTTGTTTTTTTTTTCTTTTTTTTTTCCCCTGGCTATGTTTTCTTTGTGTGCACACTTGATTTTCCATTTCGTTTTACTGTTGTATCAACTTATATGTCACTTTTTTTTTTTTTTTGTTTTGCAATCTCACGTATAAATATCATTTATGTGCGTATATGAATTTAGATAGATACATATAGATTATTTATATATTATGTATACGTAGTTGTGGTTTATTTATTTTTATTTTTATACTACACTCGTTTTGCTTGAATACACATTCACATATTCACGTATATATATATATACTCACAGTTACACGTAAAACACACAAGTCCAAATCGCTGTCCTCGACGTTCTTCTTTCAATGTTTCATCGATCCAATTGAGGCGAGGGTAGTAAAGGGAATATATGTAATATATATCGATTGGGTGTTGCGACGGCCATCCATATATCCTTTGGCCATTTCACCACAAACTCATATAAATTAAAACAAAATAAATGAGGGAAAAAAAAAAAAACAACAACAAAAAATAAATGCAAAAATCATCTCATTATATCTATCACGTGGATTTTATATATATATATATATTTTTTATCTGTTTATACGCGGGATGAGAAAAAAAAAATAGAAAATTTTTTTTTATTCATTTAATAATTTTATTCATCAACTGGAAAAAATTATTTTAGTGATATGAAAAAAAAAAAATTAATAATACTAATAATAATAATAAAATGTGATATTTATTTTAATAATAGACACATTTGTTAGACAGGCAAAATAAGTGGTACCTCGTAACCCAAAGATACGATCGATGTGAATGAAGTTTATGTTTTATATATAGATATATTACAGTTGTATTGTAAATGTGTGTGAATTTGTATGAGTGAGTTTTCGTGTGTACAGTGTCGTGCACTGTTAACTTCATGAAAAAGTTATAAACTCTGGATAAAATGAGAATATAATCATTCACACTTAAATCTCACGTTTTTCTACCACCTACAAAATTTCACTGATATATAAATCAATTTTGATAAATTAATCAACACTGATATTTCAACACTTTAACAAAAAAAAAAAACAAAAAATTAATAATAACAATATAAATAATATAAATAATAATAATAATCGAATAAATTAAAAAATTGAATGATAAAAAATTTTTTTTTTTACGTATAAATTGATATTTCGAAAAATTGATAATAAAATAATAAAAATTTTAAATAAAAATTTTTTTTATTTTTATTTATTCACACCTGATGAGTATTTAAAAATGGTCAATGAATTTTCAACACCCTCATCTTATTCTTCTGTAGCACTGGGTTATTTCATAAAATTATTATAGAGTGAAAAAAAAAAAAAAAAAAAAACAAGTGAATCAAAGAATGAGGATAAAAAAGAGCGATAGTGATGTAGCAATGAAAAAGTCAAAGAAGTTGATAAACAAAAAAAAAAGTAGGAGTAATTAAGATTGACAACGGGGGTAAAAGGGATACACAGATAGATAAATAGATAAATAGGTAGATAAATAGATAAATAGATAAGGACAAAAAAGGGTTGACGGAATGAAAAGGAGAGAGAGAGAGAGAGAGAGGGAATGAGGAATGAGGAATGAGTGAGTGTACGGTCGCCGTCGGTGTGTATTTCGACTTGAATTCTCCGGTAGGTGCGATGCACAAACACATTGCCAAGATATAGGTATGTAGTATCAAAGGTGCGCGCGAGCAAACGCAAAAGTATGTATACATATATACACTCACACAAAATTATATATACATACGTATATAAAGGTATATACACACATATACAAAATAAAATTGCTCGCGCGAACGCTCTGGGCGTCGCTGTGACACTCTGCGCGCGAAGGACGACGACGTGGAGAAGCCTTGCGCGGCAATTTCGTATTAGTATGTATATATATACATAAATGTACGTGTATGATGTTGTATGTGTGTGTGTGTGTGTGTGTGTGAGAGAGAGTAGTCAGTAGAATCTCTATGCGCGTTAAACGGGGGTGGGGATGTATCGTCGAAGAATTCTCAAAGTGGGAGATTACTCAATGTTATATAGTGGTGGGAGAGAGGGAAGGGAGAAAATCTACGCAAAATACAGCAGGTGGGGCGGAGCCAGTGAGTTTATTTCCCCTCTCACGGTGTATACACACTCACGGGTTGTGCCAACGTACCGTGTCAATGCGCACGTCTCGCCTTCTCGCGTCAATTTTCACACGAAAAACTTCAACTTTCCACTCTCTATACCACCATCTCCTTCATATAATTGACAGAGACTTGAATTATTTACTATTAATGAACAATTTCATGTATAATTTATTGATTTAATTTACTAATGATTTATTAATCAAATGAGTAAAAATTAAACGCGAGAAAATTTATTTGAAATAATTAGATAATAATTTTTCACGTATTGTACAATTAATTGAGATGATTATTCAATCTTTTTTTTTTTTTTTGTTTTTAATTTCACATGAATAATTTATTATCGTTTTTGATATTTTTTCAATTGAAAATAGTTAATAAATTACAGTGATTTGTATTACTTTTTTTTATACACTCAACTAATTTTTAAACAAAATAAAAATTTAAAAATAATAATAATTATTATTATAATAATAATGATAAATAAATAAATAAATGAATAAATAAAGTTACTGTATCGTTGAGTTCTTGGTTACTGTGTCAGTAATGATTTGTTGACAAGTTGAATTCGCGTCGAAAGATCGACAGGATTTGTCATTTCACACTTAATTCCTACTTAATTTTTATCCCTTCCTCCATACATTATTAGTTATCTCTATTTAACATTTAGTTTCGCGCTTATACGTTCATATATATATATATATATATATATTCATACGTATATATTTTAAATAGAAGTGAAGACAAGGGGAGGCCCAGGTGGAGGGTGGTGTTAATGGGCGTACTCGCGGTTAACACCCTTAATACGACGGATGGTAGGGATCGGATATAACGTTCGGGAATGATCGTGCTTTGTCGTTGGTAAAATAGTTGAATGTACGGGTGTAAGTGAGATGGTGGATGAATTAAAGTGAGATGAGAGAAGCGTCGGAAAAGGCGTCGTGTCCAACGCCACCCGGATTGGCGCCGGAACGCCAATCGGGGCGTTGAGCCCTCATTATCGCCCAACTACGGTGGTAGGAGAGGTCGATTTTGCCGACGAGTTCTCGTCTCGTCTCAGTTCATTTCCCTTTCCCGCACTCGCGTCACCACTGTCGCGATATCAACGGGGGTGAGCGAAACACCGTGACCCCCCCACCAAAACTCGTTTGACCACCACCACTACCACTACCACTACCACTACAATTGCCCCTACAAGTCTCACAGTCTTCTTTGCTGTTTTCGCTCATCGTTACTACTATTCTACTACTACCGTCATCACATCATTGTACACTACTGCCACTAGCACCACCACCACCACCACCACCACCACTACCACTACCTCTACTACCACCACTACTACACATCTACTCAATGTAAATAGAAGCAACAGCAACAGCAGCAGCGCCACACTGACTTTAGGAGCTCACTTCACGGTATACGGGACGAGTACGATCGTAGGGGAAGGGAGGAGGAGCTCACTAAGGTCTCAGTCTTCACGTTGCAGCCCTCCAGCATTCACGCCTACCGTATCCGCGCCTGGGACAAGTCTATATGTCCCCCTCTCTCGCTTACACTGTACAAACGCGTTCTCACTCCCACCAACAGTCAAATCGGATAGTACGAGCGGGACTTTAGCACACCAACACCTTCGCACGAGCGTGAGGGAGGTGTGGGGGTGAGTCCCGGAGGAGGTGTCAATCCTAGCGCTGCTCAGTGACCATCGCGGCGCCACCCAAGTAACACCTCAGTCTCTCCGCGGGCACAACGGGCCCTCGAGCCCTAACGCGACTACATTTCGTATATAACCAGTGTTTTTTTTTTTCTTCTTTTTTTTTCTTTTTTTTCCCTTCTTTCCCTATTCATGTACTATTTTCTTATTACATATCACTCTTTTTCATAATCTCTCGCCCACTCCCACCCTCTCACTCTCTCTTTCTCACTCACTCACTTACCCATTCATTCATCCACTTCCTTATCTCACTATTTACTGTCTATTTATTATTATCGTAATTATAATTACTCCAGTTTTAAAGTAGTTTTTTGTTTTGTTGGGTTTTTTTTTTTTTTTTTTTTTTTTTGGGTGGGGGGAGTTATTTGATTAATCAACGTAGAGTGGACTAGTGTATTTTCTTGTTTACGTTTTTACATTGTGTGATATATTTATGTATATATAATAATGATAAATACACATGTATGACAAGGTTAATTTGGAGCTGTATATTATTTTGGTGGCACTCGTGAGAGTTTTACAATATATAAATTGAAGCTGAGTGAATTGTGCGTTGTATATATTATATACAAATTTACTACACGATAAGCGTGACAGCGTGGCCTCACTTCGCCGGCCGTCGGACGCTGTGACTCGATGCTGGATTTTTTTTTTTATCACTGCACTGTTCAAATTTACGTGAAAAAATAAGAAGAAGAAGAAAAGAAAAAAAATTATTAAGTGACTTGATAAATAAAGTGTTAATGTTTATGAGAAATAAAAGTGGGGAATAATAAACAAAATAATTCACAGAATCACGAGTAGTGATTTTGTTTTATTTGTACTGGATATTATTTATGGATGGATTTTGTGAGGATATTATTATGATAATATTTATTTAATGATGGAAAAAATGGTGGAATTAAATGACAAGATGAGTATAAAAGTGTGTGTGTGTGTTTGATGATTTAACGTCATTCAAATGACATTGATAGAAATATATTTATATATATACGATCAGTGATATTATAATAAAATTAAAAATATAATAATTCAAAATTAATTTGCACAATATATTTAAATTGAGTGTCACAGTGATTAAAAAATATAGAAAAATATTAAAAGGTGAAACACTAAATAGTTATTTATATCATCACGTGTGTATGCGTGAAGTGACTTGGAAAAACAGGTATAAATAAAAAAATTAAAAAAATTAAAAAAAATAAATAAACAAGTGTTTAATAAAATACAATACTTGGTCGAAAAACAAGAGAAAAAAAAAAAAATTTTTTTTTTTTTTCTTTTGGCCGAATGGCAATGAAAATGTTGACGTTGCAATGGAAATTTATGAATAAAGTGAAAAATGAAATTGAAATATTGCGCGTAAAATCGCGCAATCGTTCAAAAATATGGTCTATTAATTCATGAGTTGTTTTTTAATTCCACTTTATTTATATTTTCATTTAATTTTTGTATAAAAATATAATTGATGTAATAACACGTTGGGAAATTACGTGAAATAAATCGTACATTATCAAATAAACGATGTGAGAAATAAAATTGAACATCACACATTTAATATGTAAAAATATATAGAAGGAAAAAAAAAACAAAAAACAAAAAACAAAACAATAAAGAGTAACGTGAGAAGAGAGAAAAAAAAACGACAAATTAATAAATAAGTAAACGATAAGAGTTTGAAAAAAAAAAAAAAAAAAAAAAAGCGTGAAGATACACCAAGAGAGAAAGAGTAAAAAAACAAAACAAAAACAAAAACAAAACAGAAAAAAGAAAATAAATAATAATAATAAAAAGAAAAGTGTATAGTGGATGTGTATGTGCGCGTGGAAGTGTATTGTAGGTGTGTGTGTGTGTGTGTGTTTTACAAGTCGTTTTCGACTGTGGATTGAGTCACTCGAAGAGTAATCTCGCGCGACTCTGTAAACTCGCCCCATCTCGATGAGATTCGAACAAGACACAACGTGCAGGGGTACCCACTGCGCCAGCACACCATTACAGGCACCTCAGTGTATAAGACCGAAGAAAGAGGTGTCGCACGACAACGCTGGTGCGTTGGTGTTTGAACAGGAAAAACGAGAATTTGAATTGGAGACTAATCCAGTTGAGGGTGCAAAAACGGGGCTGAGAGGGGTGACGGGGGGGCCTGGGATGGCGTACCCCGCACCAGCATCTGCGCCGACACATAATCAGCACTCGCCATTTTCAACGATAAATAATTCGGCGAGCGGTAACGGCAACGGACACTTGACATCAAGTCATTTACCGGCACCGGCGGCACCTCGACCCACCGATTTCAGTGTATCATCACTGTTAACAGCCGCAAATACACATCCACCACATCTCGGTGGTTCATCGTCACAGGGAAGTGGATCACCACCACCTGGTGGACCCGGTAGTCCAGCGGCCGCACCTGAAACTCCACCCCCACACAATCATCAACGTGATCAATTGTCACATTCAACATCGGCCGAGGCGGCCGCTGCTAATTATTTCAATGCATTGGCTGCTGCGGGTTTTTGTAATCCCGCCGGTGGACATTTGCATAACGCGTCGCATGGTCCAAATGCGCATCATTTATCTGGAAAGGGTCTCCTAGCAGCAACACCACATCATCATCCACAATTTAATTTACACGGCCTCACGCCTCAAGGTGACTCACAACTCTAATTATACAAAAAGCAATGATATTTTTTTTTTGTTTATAATATAATTTGTCTCAAGGGTCATATGAATTTTATTAAATGAAACACGAATAGAAAATCTCCCCACTCTCATATACATCATATGTCGCATTTTCACCCTCACACATGTCAACTATATTTATTACTTCAAAACCAACCAGTCACACATGAGAAATTTACGTTTTATTTTGGAAGGACGTTCTTCTTTAATCGTAAATATGATCACACGCGCGCACGTTATATTGCGCAACATCCGCAATGAACCATGAGAATTTGCACGCTAGACATATCCTCAAGACATATCCTCGACATATTACATATATTCACATATATATATATATATATTTATATATACACATAGTTAGTTGTGTGACGTTTATGTACTAGTGAGCATATATACGCATTTATATGTATCTAAAACGGTGATATCTCTCACACGTCAAGTTTTATATCGTTCAAGACCTTTAAGTAAATTAACTGAGACTACTTAAAAGTTATTTCGACAATTCAAGTAGACATTTCAACGATTATTCATTCAGAGACTGTGTAGAAGTTTAGATGGATAAAGAACATTATCCAATGTAAAGTAGTAATGAAAATAAATAAATAAATAAATAAATAAATAATAATGAAAATAAATGAAAATTACGTCCTATATTCTAACGTGTCATCTCTCTGGTATATTAATTTTGTCGAGCAACGCGTGATGTCCGTGTTTCTCCCTCTCTTTTCTTCTTTCTTCTACCTTTTTTTTTTTTTTTTTTTTTTTTTTCAAGTGCATGAGGCTCAAAGCCAACTGCACTACTCTGTTCATATATAGAAAGATCATGGTGATTAATCTTTGCCAAGGGCATTATAAGCATCACACACTGTCTTGCATTCGAAATTCAAACTCGCGTAATTTTTATTTACACACACGACCTCAAAAACAAATATATATGTCCGAGTATTTTCAAGTGAATATAATAATATTACGGTATATAAATATAAATGTGGAAAATAAATAGATAAATAAATATCTTGTCAAGATGACAGTGACAACAACAACAAAAATAAAAAAAATTTTATTCATGAAATAAATAAATAAATAAATATATGAAATTGCATTTTCATTCTTATATATGTATATATATATATATTTATTTTTCTTATTTTTTTATCAATGATTTATCTCAATATATATATATATATATATTACATTATTATATTTATTTATTTATTTATTTTTTATTCTATTAATTGTATGTAAAGAATTTTTTTAAATTAAATATTTAAGATAAAATATTTATTGTTTATTATTGGACTGCGTCATTACGCAAATATAATTCAATCGATTGAAATAAAAATTGTAAATTGTGTCGTGTTTGAGCATCACGTTTGTAATCATCAACATCATCGCGTCGACATTTATATTAAAATGTGCGTGCGTGTGGTCTTGTTAACGAAGCCAAGACCTCATGACTTCTTCTACTTTTTTTTTTTTATTATTTACTTATTTTCGATTCGTTCACTTCTTTTATTATTTATTTATTCATTTACTTTTGTTTGGTTTTTTTTCTTTTTTTTTTCTTTTTCTCTTCTGGTTCTCATTTCATTTTTCTATTTTCATTCGTTTACATTCTATAATTTGTATCAATATTCAAAAACGAAAAAAAAAAAAAAATGAAAATAATAATAATTACAAATAAATAAAAAATACGCGATTAAACGAAATTTATATGATATTTTCTTAATTATAATAAATGAATTGACGTTCAGTAAATATTTAATATATTCATCGTGATAAATAAATTGAAAAAAAAAAATGCAAAATTTGACATTTGTCGACAAAAATTTGAACATGAACGATCACCTCGAAATAAAAATAATGTCAAAACCGTCACGATCAAACCGATTTTTCGTGTCTTGTTTGTGGTTAGACATCCGTTTCACCGTACATGTCTCACTGTAAAAAAGCAACACGCACATAATATCCAGACACAAAACACACATACATATACAGATGCATTTTTGAGGCGCGCCATACACACGCCTGTTTCCTCGAACCGTGACGGACCAACGTGTGAGTTTGACCCTGGAGGATGAACAAATAGTGGCCTCATCGGAGCAAACTCTTCAGTTTGTTTTTCGTCCCGATGATCGATCGTTCATAAAAAAGTTCATGGGGTCCAATCTGAATAGACAAGAACAAAAAAAAAAAAACCGTATATATGTGTATATGTATGTAATAATGTAACTGAGAGGGAGAAAAAGAGTGAGTTGGAAATATATAAAAAAAAAAAAAAAACAAAAAAAAACAACGACAGTGCGAGTATAATGTTTCAAAACGGGGGTTTAATGACGCTCCCGTGGGTGTGTTACCATTTCTTCATTTCCTTCTACGTATATCCCTTTTATTATTACTTCAATTTTTTTTTGTTTTTGTTTTTTTTTGTTTGTTTTTTATATCGTGTAAACAACTGGCAGAGTCGAGAGGTAGAAGTAACAGTAAAGTTTTGATGTATATAAATCCAGCATTTGTATTTGTATCTAGAAATAATAAAAGTAAAGGAAAAGAAAAAAAAAAAAAAGAAAAAAAATAAGACTGAGTGAAAGAGACGATGAAACGGAGTAGGGGAGAAATAATAATAGCGTCATGTCAATGATGGTATTTTGCAATTGCAATCGGTGCTTGTTCATAAAATTGATTTCTACCAACTGTTCACAACACTTGTATACAGATACTATTTTATGCACAAAGAAAAACTCCACTGACTTTGAATATAGAGTTTGTGTCAAAAAAGTGTACGATAAGCCACACGCTTATATATATATACTAGTGTGTATTTAGTTATATATCCCTTATTTACAATTTATCTATTCTATTGATGTATGTATATATATTTATATTTATTTATTTATTCATTTATTTATTTCAATGATAGACCCTTGTATATATGTATATATATATATATTCTTCTCGCTCTCTCATTGCATTTTTGTGTTCACTCGCGCTTGATATATACCTGGGAAGTTTTTGCACTTGTTGCTAACACGCCCGCCGGAATCGCGTGGTCGAGTCATCCGGTCGCGGTTTTATCCGAATACAAGTGGTAATAACAATTGTAATGCGTTCATCTAAGAAAAATATAAAAATAAAGGTGGAAAAAAAAAAAGAAAAAAAAATTATATATATAATTTTTTTTTTCTTTTTCTTGTTTTATTACATTTTTTTGGTATTATTATCTTTTTTTTTTCTTTTTTTGTTTTTTCTTCTTCTTTTCCATCTTGACAAATAAACCACAATGTTAAAATATTGTTGACTGAGAGTGGTAATAATTATATTTTTTTCTCGTCTTCCAGGTCTTGGTCTCGGTCCGCACACGCCTGAAGAGGCAAACGCTGCCGTCCTGGCGGCCGCAGCAGCAGCGCTACATCATCACCATCAGGGTGGGCCGGGTGGACCAACAATGAGGCCATTGAGGTTGCCATTGCCTCCGGGCATGATGCACTCATCGCCACTTCCCTTAGCGCCTCATCATCCCCTTGCACCGCCACACCATCTTGTACCACCTCATCATCCTGAGGAGGATGGTGTTGTTGATGATCCCAAGGTTACTCTTGAAGGCAAAGATCTATGGGAAAAATTTCACAAACTTGGCACTGAGATGGTTATTACCAAAAGTGGCCGGTAAGATTATTTTTTTTTTATATTATATATTTATTTATTTATTTATTTATCATTATTATTTATTATTTTTTTCTCACGTAAAATTTATTATAGTATTGGGTGGTTTGATGAAGAATTTTAATTCAATTAATGATTTGTTAATTCATTGTGATTGAAAAATTGTTCAATGCGAATACGTGAACTTGATATTATGAATTTTATTATTATTATTGTTGTTGTTGTTGTTTAAAAGAAAAAGTTCAAAGATATGGGAACCGCGTGTTTTGACGGCCAATTGAAAACTTTTTCTTTTTTTTTCAACTTCTTCTGGTATACATTTTATTATTATTATTATTTTTTATTTTTCTTTTACAATCAACAATCACTCGCTACCCTCGCCAAATCGTTTGAAAATATATATATATATATATGTATGTGTGTGAATTGGGTAGAATAAAAAGTGCGAGATAAAAATGAATTCTTTATGTTGTGAATTTTTATTTTACAATTTTTTCACAATTTTTTTTTTTTTCTGATTTTTCTGATTTTTCTCTATGAATTGTTATTTTCATTTTTATTTATGTATTTATTTTTTTAAATTATATGATAAATTTTTTTGTAAAATTGTGGAATATTCATTTGACAGTTTTTTTGAATGAAATTTAAATATTTTTTGTTTGGAGAAAAAGAGAAAAAAATAGTAGAAAAAAAAAAATTACATTTCATCATTAATACGATACACTATGTATAAACTCATGTCCACTCGACATCTGTTGTATAGTGAGAGAGATTTTTCCTTTTTGTTTTTGTCTCATGAAGAAAAAAAAAAAAAAAAAAAAAAAAAAGAACAATTACCAATTTAATATGATGATGGGTGATATGAAGTGAAGAAGGGAGTGAATGATGAAGTGAAAAAGGAAGAGGAACTGTGAGAATGGAAGAATGAAACGAATGATGAGGAGACACGTAGTTAAAGGGTGCGCATATACAAATATATGTATATACATATATATTTTTGCATATTTAACGTGTGCGACGGACAGGTGCGTGCATGTTCACGTTTGCGGGTGAGAGAAAGAGTGTAACGAAGAGCGAGTATTAACTTCCATGAATACCATATCGTTATATATACATTTCTTTTCTTTCTTTTATTTTTTTCTCCTTTTTCTCTTCTTTTTCTTTTTTCATTCGTTCCACTTTCCCTCCTCTGCATCCCTATTTTTCTCACTCTATTCTTTTTTTTTTTTTTTTTTTTTTTTTCTTTTATTCTTTCTCCATTAATTTTTTATTTTATTTTGCAACTGTTCAATCTAGACTCAACGAAATGGCTATTGGTAGGACGAATCACGCGATCATCATTATGTGATACTTAATTTCAACTGTAATCGTCAACAAAAGCTCATAAAAAAGAAAAAAAAAGAAAAAAAAAAATAAACAAACAAAAACAAAAAAAAATTCGTAATAATAAAATAACTAATTTTCCCGTTATTTATTTGAATTATTACATAACGCGGGTCGATTATATATACACGATCAGAGATTATTATTCTCTCGCCTTATACCAAATAAAAGAAAAAAAAAAAAAAAAAAAAAAATGATGAAAATTATAATAAATAATTAATCGTTATTTATTTAAAAATGAATTTAAAAAAAAATTTTACGCGTATATAATTTTTATTAAAACACAACTCCGCCTTTTTTTTCCCCTCTCTTCTTCACCTTTTTCTCTTATCTCTTAATTTACACACACGCACATTCATTGTACCTCTATAATACAGTAAAAAAAAAAATAACTTCTACCACCTCAACGTTCCCTTGTCGTTTCTAAACTCACTCTCTCACTCTCTCGCTCTTCAAATAAAACTTTAAAAAAAAATAATAATAATAAATAAAATAATATGTACGAACGGTTCACGCGATACCATCTTACATATCTTACATCTCATTCCTCACGGGCGTGATCTAACTGGCACAAATATATCTCTCTATTATAATTCATGTCAAACCAAAAACAAATGATAATAATAATAATAATAACAATAATAAATAAAAAAAATTAAAAAATTGAAAAAAAAAAAAAAAAACCGTGCAATACAATCATTTTCATCGCTGTATTTACTCATACAAAATCAATCGACATCGATAAATTTTGATAACAATCGCATATCTAAATATCAATTTTTATTTCATTTTATTAAAAAAAAAATTTTTTATTTTTTTTTATTATACTCAACACATCATAATCATCATCATCACCATCACCATGTGTTTCTTCTCCTTGCAATATAAATTCTCTTATATATTCATAATCTATATAACCTATATAGATATACTATACAATTCCTTTTTCGTCTATCGTATTTTTTTTTTTTTTTTCGCTTTCTCCCCCCGCTTCTCGTTTCTTTACTCTCTGTTTATCTCATTTAACAACCTCGACCATCATCACCTATATACATATATAATAAAATATTTCACACAACGTGGGAGCCCGTATTCATGTGACGATAATGTTATACACACATCCATCATACATTAATTTATGGTGAACACAACGGCAGATAATTATACAGGCGAGGAATAACACCCAACCATCTTTAGTACTATATTTGAACGTGTTCATGTATTCATATACATATACATATAATAATATCATGTACATATATATATATAAACATATGTGTTTATTTGTTTTTATTATTATTCAACTGCGTTAAAGATATTGGATGAATAAATACAAATGTTAATAGAAATGTATGAATAATAATGAAAACAAGTGTCTCATAATCAATTACATGAGTGTTAATTCATTTGTTTTTTATTTTTATTTTTTTATTTTCTCTTTCTGTAAAAAAAAAAAAAAAAAAAAAAAAGTAAATAAAAATAATAATGAAATACACGTTAAATTTATTCATAGATTGTATTTTAATACGTCAATGAAAATGCAACTGAATAGTAGGATATAATGTGCAATTTACCATCAAGTATATAAAAATTCACTGACACTGTTGAAGATGATGAGTAAATATATACATATATTGTGTGTATATATTTATAAGTAGGAGGAAAGTGGTGGACCGCCGGAGATGGTTAAAAGTCAAGCGAAAACAGAGAGATAAAGATTTTGAATGTGAAACAAGTGCAAAAGTAAGAAAGAATAAGATGGTGGTTATATAGAGATATAGACGAGAAATATAAGAGGTTTGGATACACACACACACACACACATATATATATATATATATAGAGGTAAATAATGTAGGGAAGAGAGAGTGAGAGGTCTTAAGTATAGGGTTTGGTTAACGATGTTTGTTTTATACATTGGCAGCCTCTTTCAAACCTGTAATCTTTCTAAACGAGATATTATACAGTCTCTCTTTCTTTCTCTCTCTCTCTCTCTCTTTCTCGTTCACGTTTATGCTTATACATGTATTGGTTCATTTTATCTTTTTCCTTCTCACTCACACTCGTATAATATTTTCATGTTCTTCCTTCTTTCTCTACACATATTCATCATCATTATTATCATCATCATCATCATCATCACAATCACCACCATCACATTGTCAAAGAATATGTACACGTACAATTCATCTATCCACGCGTGTGTGTGTGTGTGTGTTGTGTGTGTAAATGTATATTTGTGAATTTAAAGTTCGGAGATTACACAACACAACATTTATGTTCGAGTTTATCAGTGTGAGTTGGGCCTCGGGCCCGAAATTGCTTCCTTCATTTAGTAAGTAAAAATGTATATGTGTATTCGCGTGACGATCGTGCACGCCAGCCCGTATGTGTGTATTCGTATATGTATAGTCTGATTATTTTTGTTTCGTTCTTTCGCATGCGCTGGCCACTCAGCTGGAACTTAAATTGTCGGCCATTCACGAAAAATTCTCGCTCGCCCCAAGGCAACTACGCGCATATATATATATAAGATATAATACTGTAGGGACCAGGGTGGGCCTTTTGATTTTTTTTTTTTTTGTTTTTTAATACAGTGTAGATGTGGACACACTGTATATTATCATGTGTAGATTCTTGTGTGAGTGTGTATGTGTGCGGTGGTTAAATGATCATGACTTCATGATGGTTATGTGTCATGTTGCGTGACTAAAAAATTTATTATTGTTGTTTGGTATTTTTTTTTTTTTTTTAATTTTCAATATTTTATTTATTTATTTATTTATTTATTTATTTATTTTTTTGACAATTTGCATTTTACACGATCTGTGTTACTGTGAGGGCAGTATAATTCTTTGGTTTTTAAATTTTTTTTTTCTATTTCTTCTATTTTTATGTTAGAATGTGTATAAAGAGGAAATTGATGGCTTATCGTGTAGATTATGTAGAGTGGGTTGTAAAAGAGTTTGCGTGAAGTCAAGTAATAAAAGTGATATGGAAATGGTGAAAAGCCAAAGTATATATCTATATATATATATGTGTGTGTGTGTGTGTGTGTGTATATAACAGACATGATACAAGGAAAAAAAAAACACATGGTGAAAATGAAGAGAAAAAAAATTTTGAAATAGAAAGAATAGCAGTAAAATTAACGAAGGAAAAAAAAAAAAAAAAAAAAAAAGATAATTAATTGCAAGAAAGAGAAAAAAATACTTTTAGAATAATGTGAATTTGTATATTATATAATGTAAAATGATCAATTAAAAAATATTTTATTGACGTGTTTTTATCTATAGTTTTTATACTTTACAATTAAAATTGATGGAATGATAAAGACTTTGTTGCGAGGTGTATAGTTCATTTGCATTATCTATTTATTTATTTTTTTTTTTTTTTTGTATTTAAAATTTTTTTTATTAGATAATGGACAGTGTATTATGATCACGAAGAGTAAAGTATCTATTTATGTATATGCGTGTATGTTATTAATATATAAATGTGTATTACATTGATAGTGTACACATTGTGACACGCAAAACTATAAAGATCAGATGAAAGTTCTCGCGTTGATTGAATTAATCTCAACTTAATCTTCCTGATTTGAAAATTAAATAAACGTCAAAGTAAATTCCACTGTACGAGATAAACAAACATAATAATAGTGAAATTCAGAAAAAAAAAAAATTTTTATTAATTAATATTCAATTATTAAATACCATTAAAAAAATTATTTTTATTCCAATCAAAATTATGAATAAACAAAAAAAAAATTTCTTTTTTTTTCCACTTTTTTTTTTTTTCTTCCCCTTTCATTCATTTATATTATCAGTTTTAATTCCAAATATATATATATACACATAGTTATGTACAAGAGTAAATAGGAGAAATAAAAGTAAAGACAGTGTCTCAATGTGCTATGGTGTGGACCCTCGGGGGTCCCGGTGCGGTAATTAGCCATAGTGGGGTTGCGTTCTGCACGCGCGTGTGAGTCTGAAAATCGCGTTGCAACCGATTGTGTGCGACCGAAGAAGTGTCTCTGCCTCCCCCCTCCCTCATCTTCTCACTCCTTCTCTCCTTCTCTCCTTTCCTCCCATTTCTCCTTACACAACCCTAATATATACAATTTACTTTCTCACTCATTCTCTCACCCTCTTTCACCATCACTTTACATATTTTCATCGCGCTATCCCTCACATTCTCATTGTACATTTATCTTTCTCTCTTTTCTCATCTCGTTTTTTTATTATTATTATATATTTTTTTTTAAATTTTTTTCTTCACTCTCAAATTTTTTTTTTTTTTTTTTTTGTTCCTACGTGTATCGACGTTTTCTACAAATTCTCGAGGGTGTTTGTGAAGTGGCCGGTTCAAGATGGAATAGTAACTAAAGAAAATAATAATAAATAATATTTAATAATAAAAGTAGAAAATAAGAGATACAAATATACAGTAAAAGGTCAATTGTGATTTAACAGAGATCATTGGACATTGTAGTATATGACTATTCATCCATGAATGGATGTGAACATAAGAAAATATTTACATATTTTTTTTTTCCTTTTCTTATTCACTCTTAAACACGCTCCCTTTTTTTTTTTTGCAATTGCTACTGCTGTTTTATTAATAGCATTTGATATATATTCTATATTTTATATTATTATTATTATTATTATTATTATGCGTTCACTCACTATTTCATAGGGAATTTTTTTTCAGTAACTTCCCTCACGGCACTCGTGATAATCCATCGTGTGTTTAAAATGATAATAATCATCATTGCATCGTTTCTATCATCAATGTATTATTATAACGGCGACAGTGTATCAAGTGCTATCGTCATTACAATTTTTATAATATCAAATTACGTTGATATATATATACAGCAACAATTTTTTGCTTCATATAATTTATATATATTATACACAATTATTATGTACTGGGGTATTTATGCATAAATATACGATATTTCTGAACGCACACGTACATGTTGTGGTCTATTTTTTTATTGCAATTTTTTTTTTGTTTCCGGTTTTTTTTTTTTTATATTTATTTTTGTTTATTATTCGTGGGTGTATTCGGTGAATTTTGATGAATGTTATTATTGGCACCAGTTGAGATTGATTTGTAGAGTAAATATAGAGAAATAAATAAAAATATTGAATATTATTTGGTTGAAAGTGAAAATTTTTGTATTTTCAAGGTTGAATAAAAAAAAATAAATAATAATATAACAACAACAATAACAACAATAACAAAAATTATGTCTTTACATACACGCGATTATTGGATAGTCTCATTGCATTGCGCGCACTTTACACACGCAATTGCAATTCATTTTATTATGTTATTATACATTGATATGTGTGTAACGCGTGCGCGTGTTCAACACATTTCATACTGAATAGAAAATGTATATTTTCAATATATTATTATGTTTTTATTACTGTATTATTACGTTGATATAATTTTTTTTCTTTCTTTCATCCTATATTTATTAATTATTAAATTTTTTTTTCTTTTTTTTTTTTTTTTTTTTTCTTCCTCATATTTTCTCATTCATAAATATATTCATTAATTATATTTGAATTAATATCTATATTTATTCAATTCTTCTATTCAATAATAATAAATAAAATAAAAGACAACTTGGTCCAATTATATTTTATCTATATTTTATATTTATTTGTACTTTTCTGTATATTCACAAAATTTAAAAAAATTTATTTTCATTATTATTTATTTTTTTTTTGTTTTTCAAATTTAATTATTATAGATAAAATATCAATATTAATATATAATTGTATATAATTAATTTATTTTGATTATTTATGGGAAATTTTTCTTTTTAAATACTCATTGTTGCACAATGCACTCATATATAAATAACGTGTGTTATCATTATTTGTCACGCATTACAATGCGAATTGTAACACACGCATATCAAGAACACACTCGCTACAAATATCTACAAATTATATTTTTTATACATCCAAATATACACATATAAATATAAATATTAAGTAATGAAATATTAATTTATTATACAAATGACAAATTATTACACAATTTTCATTGGTGTAGTACATTTATTTACATTATATTATAATTTTTTTTTTTTTTTTTTTTTTCAATCTTTTTTCATTTTAAATCCATTTAAAATCATACATACACGCAACATTTATGATTTAAATATATTTATATATTTTATATGACTTCACACACTGCACATATTGGGTTATATACTTAAATACTTCACGGTAAAACGTTCTCTCGCCTTTTATTTATCAACTTTTCTTTTCCCTCCCACGGTACTTAGTCAACTGGAAAAATACACACCGTAACCAATGACATACACACACACACAAACACACATATATATATACATATACACGTATAAATACATATAAATATGTACAGTTATGCACAAATAATTACAAGTGATGAAAAAAAAATATATATATATATTTTTTTTTTCTTTCTTCGCTAAATTATATTTATGCCTCATTCTCTTCACACACATCACAAAGTTAACACACACTTGTACATAATACTCATATATGTACATATAGACATAAATATATACACATACATATTCGATGATGGTGATAATAATGTGCACTGTTGTGCAATCGTCCCTAAAGTATAACCTCCAAACGAAACGAAGCGTATCTATAATGAATATATATATATGTATATATTTAAGTTTAATAAATTCGATCGATTGTGACGATGAACTACTGCTCTTGAAGAGGTGCATGTGTGAATAAATATTATTATTATTATTATTATTTCTAGACGTATAAATATTATATATATATTCATTTACACCAGTATATATAAATGTACGAAATTTCATTTATATTTATTTTATATATTTATTTATGTATATGATAATGATGTTGAACACGTGTTTTATTTTCAATTTTTTTTTTTTTTTTTTTTTTCAATCTTTTTCCATCTTTGATATTAAACGCGCGTTATATACAACGTGAAATTAGCGATTGTGATCTTTTATCGTACAATATTGAATAATATAAATAATGAGAGAGAAATAATGAGTTGTGTATGCGTGTAAAAAAAACCGTGAAGATGAGTAAAATTAAAGAGGTGGAAAAGAGAGGAAGAGAAATGAGGAGAGGAGAGAGGGGGGGGGGGGGGTTTGAGTTGTTTTTACAATGTTCTATTGGATAATATTACGGTGATTCGAATTAATTTACACAAAATCAATTGGTATATAATAATTATAATATTAATTATTATTATTATGAAAAGTTGGAGGGGATGAGAGAGAGAGAGAAAGAGAAAAATATGAGATAGAAATAAATATAAAAAATAAAAAAAAAATTTTGTGAAATATTAAGAAATATATTATACAAAATGGAGAAATAGTTGTATGATTTTTCTCATGAATATACTCAAATTTATATATTTACCTTTTCTTTTTTTTTTTTTTTTTTTGCTCTTTTTCGGTGTTTATTAATTCTTTTGTATGTATACACACGTATATATGTGTATGTGTGTGAGAGTGAGAGATATATCCAAATACCGGCTAATAGTCTACTCATTTGATCAGTTGACGTGCGGTAGGTATATAGATATACGCGTCTTTCCACTTAGCATTTATATTGGCACGCCAGTGGCGTGAATAGATAATGACCGTTTATATACCATCCTTGGCTATCTCTTCACAACGTACGGTTTTAATGTTTGCTCTCTCTCTCTCTCTCTCTCTCTCTTTTATTTTTTTTCTTTCTCACTCTCTCCTACTCCAATGAATACGGCATCGACTACGACACGACAACGACGACCAGTTTCGTTTACCGTCCAAAGAAAGACGATGTACAGTGACGCGACTATATCTGTGTGAGCGTGTCGTGTATGTTATTAAACTTGTGTGTATAAAATCATTGCTATAGAGATATATATATATATATGTAATTCACTTTTTTTTTCTTTTTTTTTTTTTTCTTCGTTTTCGTATTTTTGTTTTTTATTTCATTCATTTCGTCATTTCTATCACAAATGAATTATCTTGACGGCTACCGTTTGAGTTGAGTCATCTATCTAACGATTTATCCTATTCATTTATCACATTACGGTCTTATTACGATTACTCCTTGTTCTTTTAGTTAATGTAATTATTTATATTATTCATTTACTTATTTATTATTATTATTATTATTATTTTTTGTTTTTTTTTGTTTCAATAATACAAAAATATTGATCATGTCAAATTATGTAATTATATTTGATTAGAATTATCGATGCTCATGCTAATTTTTCACTATTATTTTTTTCATATTCCACGTGTTTTTTCTTATTTTATAATATTATTATTTATTATTTATTTATTTATTTTGGTTTTACGAGTTTAAACAGTCAATAAATAATTAAAAATTATATATGTATATACATTGAATGGAAAAAAAAAAAAAAAAAAAAAAAAAAAAAAAAAAAAAAAAAAATTTTCAACTGTGTAAGACAAACAAGTCGGTAGAGGGAAGAACCTCGAAATGGATGCAATGAAGACGTGACGGGTCGTTTTATATACACATTATATATATATATGAGTTTTGGTGTGAGTGTGATAATCAAAGGGTTGGTGCATGCTTCTGGCCTCTTCCACTTCTCCCTTTTCCCTTCCGTTCGCTGCTCTATCACTCTCTTTCTTGCTCTCTTACTCTTACCATTGTTTCTCATCTTTTTTTATTATTTTTTTTTGTTTTGTTTTTTCTCAATTTTTCTCCCTCGTTCTCTTCTAACCCCCTTTATCTCTCTTGTACCTCTTTCCTTCCTCTTGATTTCCCTTTCTATCTATCTATCTCTTTTTCTCTCTCTTTCTCTCTCGGTTTTACGTATTTTTTTTTCTTGCTCCATCTTCAACAAATCATCGCCCCCTCTTTTTCCCTCTTATTCTCACACGCTTGCACTTCTTTCTTTCAACGTAACTGAAGAGCCACTGCCCCGTAACCCAAGTGTATCGCACACATTTATATGCATTATATATATATATGTATATAAACACACGAGACTATTGAAATTGTATGAGTGTGTGTATGTGCGTGAATGTGTGACAGTATGTGATTGAGAGTGTTACACCTTTGGGTATAGAACGTACGCTCAATATAAATTTTAAGTAAACCAAGTAATACAAAAAAAAAATTTTTTTTTTCACGTATTACTGTATTTATTATTATTATTATTAATATTATTATTATTTGAATTATATTTAAATTGAAAATAGGAAAATGAGAAAATGCGATTTATAATTTTTCACTTGTGAAAAAAAAAAATTATTCACATGAATCATTAGATAAATATATTTATTCATGTATATAAAATTCACATCAATAATTTCAATAAATATATTTATTTTTATTTTTATATTTATTAATTTGTATATAAATATATTTAAAAAAAAATATATATATAAAGATGATGAGTGTATATAGAGTATATAAGTAATATGACGATTGAAAATTCCCTTGAGAAATTTACGTGAAAAAAGAAAAAAACAAAACAAAAAAAAAAATATATTTTTTTCGAAGACTTTTTACGTGCAGCAGTAAAATTATACATGACAAAAATTCAAGGAGAAATAAGAAAAGAGAGAAGGGCGCCTGTGGCATAGTTGTTGGCGGCCAATTTCTCAATGCAAATACCGTTGGTGTCGAAGGGCGAGGTTGAAATGAAAGAGCGAAATGAGCGGGGAAAAAGGAGAAGAAGGAGAGGGTGAGGGAGGGGGGTTAGTATGCAAATAGAAAGCTGTTACGAGGCGTTTGCCTTTCCCTCTTTCACAACCAACTCTGTATACATCTATTTCTTTTTTCCCCTTTTACATTATACCACCAATGTATACGCCCTCCTTCCTCCCTACTCTTTTACCCTAAACCATATGCATCACAACCAACCCTTACTACTATATTATATTCGTATGTATATAGATATACAACTTTTCGACATCATCGCACCACAGTCGTTTTGTCGCGTTTTCACGTGTATGTGTCGACATGTATGACTGTATTATTTATATATATATGAGTGTGTGTGTGTGTGTGGATATATAACTAGTGAATATTACTAGAATGTGTGAGTGGAAAGAAAAAATAGGAAAAATTTTACACACAGTGGATGAACTTTTTTTTATTTATTTTCATATTTTTTTATTTATTGCGTGTGTGAGGTTAAATATGTATTTTGGGGGTGATAGTGGTGGTGGTGGTTGGAAAGTGAGTGAAGATGAGGGGTTGTATGACGTGAGTGGCTGTACTGTGCTCTTTCTTGCTTTTTGCTTATCTGCATTCTCTTTCTCTATCGTTCACGATGAGTATATATACAGGGTGCATTCACACTCGAGGCCACGTTCATTCAGTCTGTGCAATTTTTTTTTTGTTTTTTGTTTTTTTTCCTTTTTTCATCTTTCTACTTCTTCACTTTTTTTTTCCTCTTTCTCATGATTTTTTTTTTTGGGGTTTTTTTTTTTTTTTTTTTGTTTAACGAAAATGGTGCCGCGCTTGAGACCGCTTTTCTACACGCAAGGTGAGAGATTTTTTTTTTTTTTTTTTTTTGTTCCTTCCGTGTGTGGAAAACGAGATATGTGTTGTACTCGTATATGCATTTTTACTTGTGTGTTGGTTTTTAATTGTCATTGCACCTTCACACTATTGCGTACATTAGACTTTTACTTATACATTGAAAAATCATTTTTTCCTCGTTTACAATAAACAATGACGAGTAAAATAAAATAAAAACAAAAACCCAAACAAACAAACAAAAATTGGGTAGAAACAAAAAAGTATAAAAAAAAAAAAAAAAAAAAAAAATCAACAACTGTGAAACGATTCAAACTGTAAAGTTTTGTGCGATGGCTCATTTGCAATTTTGTGACAATTTATTATTATTATTATTATTTTTTTGTTTATATATTTTACCATAATTTTTTTTTTTACCTCTCTCTTATATATATATCTTTTTCCTCACATTATTTTTACGTATTAGGCGAAGGAAATAGAGAATTTAAAATGTCTGTAAGATTGCGGGAGCACGACTAATTTTTTTTTTCTTTCAGTTGTATATTTGGTCACGCTGTCTAAAAGGGCGTTAAGAGAAAAAAAAAAAAAAAAAAAAAAAAAAAAAAGAAGAGAGGGTACGTCGCGACTCTCAGACACAATGAAATAAGTAAAAGAGAAAGATACAAACCAAAAATGTTACGATGAATATAACGAAGATTGAGAGAGAGAGAGAGATAGAGATAGAGAAGTGGAAAATGGTTGAGCGTGAGCAGGCGCCCTCGGGGCCCCTCGCTCGAGGTAGCTACGGTATAATTTAGGCGTTTATGGCTCGCCAAGAACAAATAATAATTTAGTGGGCGTCTCGGCGCGTCGCTTCGCTATTCCCACTTTCTCTCTTGCTCTTATTTGCTTTTGATCTCTTGGTCTTTCACTCTCTCTCTCTCTCTCTTTCTCTCTTGCAACCGCATAAGATCCTTTAACATTCACCTGAAGAACTTTTTTTTTTTTTTTTTTCTTTCTCATCCTCTTCAATTTCTCTTCTTTTTCTTCTTCTTCATCGCTATCTCTTTCGTCTTCTAATTTTTTTTTTTTTATTTTTTTATTTTTTATTTTTTTTTTCGTTTCTCTTTCTCTCTCTCCCTTTCTCTTTCTTGTACATACATTTTTTTTTCTCTCTCTGTTTTCTCTTCTTTTTATTTATTTATTTATTTTTTATTTGTTTCTTTCTTGCTTCTTCGTGTCTTCAACGGCGTATATAAATAACGAGTGGCGCCAGCCAAAAAACTTCTACTGGTGCCTTATCTCCCGTGGTTTGCATTAGGTCCCGTATGTATCGGGGGCCTCTTGTTCAATATTATTCGCGTGTATCTGTCTGTCTGTCTGTCTATATATATATATATATATATATCGTCACGACAATGATGATGATCAGTGGGATTTTTAAATTATATCTGTATGTGATATATAAATTGCACATCGATCTCGTGTTCATTCATAAACAAAAAAATCATATTATAAAAGTTTTTTATTGGTCAAAAAATTCATATTATCTTATATGCAATAAAGTGAATTTAATATATATATTTATTGATTATTATTTTTTGTTTATTATATTATAAATGAATTAGTAATTATTGAATAATGTTATCAATTTTAATTTTATTCTCATGTAAAATGGAATTATTTGGGTAAAAGAATTTAAAATATTTTGTACAATAGTGACAAAACTCAAATACCAAAACCAATTACACATTTTATATTTATATGTATGCGTGTATGTATAACAAAATATTTATTGCCCGTCAAAAGCTCTAATGGTAATTGCCTCAATTGGATTCTCGTTAGTTGTTTGGTTTGGAGCGGTGATTTAGTTTATATATATAGCCCGGAAATATACCGAGAGAATCGTATGCACTTGAAATATGCCACTCAATCGTTTTGGGTCTATCTTTAAAGGGTCTTTAAACTGTGACCTCCAATCATAAAAATAAGACGTAAACAAAACAAAACAAAATAAAAAAATAATTATACTAATAATATCAATAATAATAATATTTTTTAAAAAATAATAAAATTTAGTAAATATATGTAATAAATTTTTTTATTTATTAATTTTTTTTTTTTTAAATTTTTAATGTGGTAATTTCGAGATTATTATTAAAATCAAATTACTCCTGACTCTACTGTTTTCACTCGTGTATATGATGAATCCGTCGATATCTAATTATTGGAAAAAATAAAAAAATAAAAAAACAAAAAAAAAATTATTGTTTAAAGTACAACACCACAAGTCTAATTGTTTCCGGGGTTAAATAGCTCGTGCAAACATTGATTTTAAACGTCAAAGTTAGGTATATGATGGCGAGAAATAATTTATTTCGACACGTGTATGTATTGCATGACGTTAATACACTCACACGATCTTGCAACACGTTTTTAAATAAATATATGTATATTAGTGTGAAATATATTCACGATTGGCACTCTCATTTCCGTCCTCGCTTCGTATTTGATCGGCACTTTTCTCTCCCATTGAGTGACCATTATCGTGTCCATTATCGTGTCGTACACCTACTCATACACATATTCATATGTGTAGACTTGAGCATACATGAAAAATTATATATATATATACTCGTCGTTTTTCTTGCGTCTATTCACGTTGACCGACTTTGAGTGCTTCAACGTTTCTCATATATCCACACACACACACATGCATGCATGCATCTCTTGTCCTTATTCATTCGCCAGATTAAATCGTCGTTGGATATTTTTTTCAAAGACAAGATAAAAAAAGAAAAACAAAAAAAGTGTGACCAAAAGAAAATTCTGAAATCGCGACTTTCGAGTCAAACGAATGGCAAAAAAAAAAAAACGATGTGAAAAATTAAATGAAAATTAAAAAAAAAAAAAAATTGATAATTTTAACTATGAAACAAGATGTAGAATGAAAATTTACAAAAAATTTTGAAATATTCACTGTTGAGAGTTTTTATTTACACACGTTGTTACATGATGACGATACAAATGTGGACACGTGTAGAAAAAAAAAAAACAAAAAAATTAAAAAAAATATTTTTGTTTATATGTTTGTATTTGTCGGTTGTTAGAAGAGAGTGGGAGAGGAAGAGAATGTTGAAGACAACACAAGAGAGAGAGAGAGAGAGAGAGAGAGAGAAGTCCGTGCCAGGGACTATCGGTTTATTTCCCTATCGTCTTGCTCATCTCTCTGCGCTAAACTGCGCACGTTGCAGTGAAATATTCACACACACACACACACACACACTCTCCAGACACATATATATATGTAGACAGAGAGAAAGAGAGATAGAAAATAAGATCCCTCGAAATGGATTCAAGTTGAACATATAAACTCAACCTTAACTGCTTTACGACGATCGTTTGTACCGATTTGTTCGACAACAACTCCAGAGAATACACCGACTTTTCGCTTCTTCTCATATACATTTTTCTTATTTGCCAATATTATTGTTATTATATATTTTTTTTTTCTTTCTTTCTTCTTACACAGAATAAAGAAAGACAAGTAACGATGACAATTAAATATATATTATATCGGTATTATACAAAATTTTGTGTGTTGTTAAAGGTTTAGGACGATAAATATTTTTTCGAGTTTTCACAGCGATAGAATGAAAGACACAAAAACATCATAATTTTTTTTTTTTTTTTCTTTTTTTTTCGGCGATTTTACTGGTATAAATAATTATTTGAGGCGTCTGTACAGAGTGAGTGTAAAATTGTGCGATAAATAGGCGACATCGATATACATATATATAAATGATGGTCAATGTGAGGACGATAAAATAAATTTCGCTTGAAATGCTACTGGATTGTGATTATTTTCACTATATATATATATATATATATACGTGTTGCTTTCTCGTGTTGTCTTTCACAGTGGCTAATGACGCGCTGTAAATAACAATTCACATCGATTTATTGCACTGTACGCAGTTTGCACAACGCGCACTTGGAATGATTGCAATCTTTGCTTCGCGGCATTCGTGTACAGTCATTTATTATCTGTCATGTTGTCTAGTATAAAACTCTACACATTGAATAATTTTATTTATTTTTATATATATATATATAGATATTTTTTATATTTGTTATTATTTAATCTTTAATTCAGTTGTGAAAAAAAAAAAAAAAAAAAAAAAAAAAACACTTTTTTATTTTTTCATTTCTTTCTATATTTTTATCGTTATAATAATTTTTTTTCTCGGTTATTCCGGAAATATATAATTGATATGGGAATGAAATTCGGTCTATTATAATTTTTATTCACATATTAATAGTAGGCTTTTGTGTATAATCATTAAAAAAAATAAAAATCGTCGACACCTCATGTGAACGAAACGCCTAAAATTGTCGGGTCTCTCTTGTCCTTTATACATATGAATATCTATGTGTGTGTATATGTATATATATATATATATATGTATATGTATATGTACGTCTCGAATATAAGGTGGATCATCATCAACGCGCGTCTCACTGGCGCCTCACTTATATTATACGCTATCCCCGGGGCCCCTCGTAAAATGAATGATCGCATAATGTCGCTACACGCCACGAGAGTGTTTATGATTTCGTAATTAAGAAGATTGTTTGAAGGGGGTTGTAAGAAGTCGTTTCTTTTTGCGTGAGAAAATAATTTTGTTACCCATCACTTTTATATTGTGTCATTTTTATTATCTAGAAATATATATATTTTTTTTTATTTTATTTCATTTTATATTATTTATTCTTTTTTCTTTCAGTTTCATATACATATTTTGGTCGTATTTTTTATTTTTTATTTTTTTTTTTTATTCCATTATATAATTATATATTTTTTTTCTCTCTTCCCACTATTTTTTTTACATACAAACCGTAGAAATATCTAGAGAGAAAATATATTATATATCTATATGTCTGTATATCTATATGGTGTTGTATTTATTGAAAATCATACAAGTTTTTCCGCGGTTACAGGAAAAAAAAAAAAAAAAAAAAAAAATCTGCAGGATGTTTTTGCTTGCGCGCAGATAATCCGGCTTAGAATCCTCTCGAGAGTCCACAGAAGCTTGAATGACATCTTTTCTAGTGACGTGACAGTGTGCACGAGTATTACGTGCCCTCTCTCACTCCCGATTTTTTTTTTTATTTTTCATCAATTCTCGCTCTATCTCCGTTTTTTTCTCTCTTTTACCATCACCGACTCGCGCGCGACTCTTCGTATCATTTAAAACTCACCCAACAGTCGGCAGATGCGCTTGTGAAGAAAAAAAAAAAATAATAATAATAATAAATAAAGAAGAACTTGGAAAGGAAAGGAAAAAAAAAAGATACCATTGAAATATTCACACCCACCCTGTGGCGTGACACTTTTATCTGTACACTCGTTTTTCAATTGAAATTATATACCACCGGTTGACGGATTAATTTTCCAAAACGAGTAGGCTAAGTACTTCTATTACACATTACATAAAAATATTTCCTCTTGGATCCACATTCGATGTATATATATATTGATTTCTCATCCTCCCTTTCCTTATACACATAAAAGTTATATATCTGTATTTAAATATGAATGGACGATGACACCACCAGTCGGCCATACAATTTTTTTTCTCTGCTTTTTTTTTTTTTTTTTTTTTTTTTCTTATACATGTGAATTGCCAGGACATTCGTCTTTTACTTCAAATCACACGTTGTATATATAATGTATATGAAAGAAGAGCAAAACGATGTTGTCGGCGCGGTATCTCTTGCCAACCTTTGCAAAATGCGCTCCATTGATTTGTTGAACATGGAGGGTGGTCTGGTTCGACGTGGAATCAACGTCAAACGTTGGACCAGGTTATATATACCACTCTCGCCAATGAAATTCTCTGTTTGAGAGTATGTGACTCTGTGTCTGTGTGTGTGTGTGTGTGTCGCGCCCCGACAATTTTATTATCTCGTTATATCTATATATAAATTTTTATTTTTCTTCTCGTTACTTTTATACACTATATTCACTTCTTTTCTTTCTTTCATTCACATTATTTTTTCTGTTTTTTTTTTTTTTTTTTTTTTAATTTTTAATTAATTTTTTTATTTTTTAATTTTATATATTCAGTGGAACTAACTCTTCCTTTTTCTCTTTGCTGTCACTATACTTTCTGTCTGTCAACCTTGTCCGTTGGTTGTTTAGCATTTTCGTCTTTACAACACGCAGAAAAAAACACCAATACACACTGGATTTCAGTTGTCCTCTGTAGGCAATGTCACGTGTAAATTTTCAGGGAGATGAAACACCCAAAGAATTGCCGCCGTCGGACTCGCCAACACACATTCAGCATCAATTCACCATCACGATATAAACATATAATATATTTATTTAATATATAAATTTATTCAGATGTCATAATATATTTTTGAGTTATTATTCGTTTATTTTAAATCAACCATTTTTTTTTGTTTATGTTTAATTATAGTGTGTTTATTAATTTGTGATTAATATCTTTTTTTTTTTTTTTTTTTTTTTTTGTTTGAGGGGATTTAGGATGGGGTGAATATGATATAAATAATCCATGGAATTATCGTGGATGTACAACACGAGTATGTGTGAAATAATTTTTTACAGTTTTATTGTTATCAAGTGATAATAATACGTATAATATTTTATTAAATTATTATCTACAATTGTATATTTTAAAATGTATAAATGAGTTGGGTGTTTTTATAATTCTACTTCTAATCTGTATGTAAATGTTGATCTGGGATCTAGGCAGATGTTTCCACAAATGAAGTTCCGTGTTTCCGGCTTGGATGCCAAGGCCAAATATATTCTTCTGCTGGATATTGTTGCAGCCGATGACTACAGATACAAATTTCACAACAGGTAGAGAGATTGATGTTTTGCTGACGGATGCAAAAAAAAAAAAAAAAAAGAAAAAAAAATGATAATGATTAATAGATGGATTAATCATGATAGAATAAAAGGAAAAAAAAAAAAAAGAAAAAAAAAATTATTAAAAAAATGAGAATATATGGAACATGAAAAAATAATTTTTTTTTTTTCAATATTCTACATAAATAAGAGACACACAACGCCACATTGCCATTTACAGGAGTTGACCAAGGATTATTCGTCCACCATTTTTAAAATTATATTTATTATATTAAGCATTTTATAAAAATTTTTGCACCAGGAACAAAAAAAAAAAAAGAAAATATCATTTAATTGAAATTAATATTGAATTGTATATGGGGTGGACGAAAGAAATCAACTAATATTGGCAATGTTGCCTTCTTGCAATTGCAAATTGTTCGCAGACGCATGTTTCCCGCTTATAAAGTGAGGGTATCCGGGTTAGACAGACAAGCTAGCTACATACTACTGATGGACATCGCGGCATCCGATGAGTATCGATATAAGTTTCACAACAGGTGATTATCCTGATGTATAACACATAATTTATCACAAATTGCGTGAGATTAAATATATTTAAAAAAAATTAAAAAATTCAATACATGGGCTCCCTCGTGCAATAAGTGTGGAGCGTGCGCTGCGAACAGACTCATACTCGTCGAAAAATAATTACCAAAAAAAAAAAAAAATAAATAAATAAAAAAAAAAAGTTATGGATATTTAAAAAAAGAAACAATTAATAATAAAAATAAATACAAAATAAATAATCAACTGCAATAATTTTTAATAATGATATATAAAATAATATTTCGAGAAAAAAAAAAAAAAAAAAAAAAATTAAGGCGAGGAGGGGGAAAAAGGATAGTTATCAATAAATTTCCTCGATTAGTGTTTATCTAATTTTTTTTTTACATTTTTTGCTTTTTTGTTTGTTTGTTTTTTTTTTTTTTCCAATATTCATTTTGTGTATTTCTTTTTTCAAAGGATCCTCAAAATGGGATTTTTTTTCGACTGGTATGGGGATGGCAATCTCTAAAAATCGTCAATGGAGATTAAAATGAAAATAATCAATTGTTATTATATTATACTTAATGAAGACATTAATTGCCAATTACGTGAATTGAAAAGTAGAGTCATAATATATATATTTTTTTTTCTTATTCCCATTAATTTTTATGAATTATTGATGATTTAAGTTACTTTTCAATATATTACATATATATTCTATTTTCATCTTCATCACGATCAGAGAACGCACAACATAATATCGCGTTTTTTTCAGAGTGAGAAATTACCGGTCATTAAATAAGTGAATTGAAATATCGGTATTTACTCACGCGAAGAAAACACGTTTATTAATACAAATAAAAAAATTTTAAATAAAACAAAAAAAAAAAATAATAATAAAACTTCAAAACATATTATTTTATAAATATATTATTATTACATTTTAATACAAATGTTTGTATTATTTCATCGAACAGTAGGTGGATGGTAGCGGGTAAAGCGGATCCGGAAATGCCCAAGAGGATGTATATACATCCGGACTCGCCAAGTAGCGGTGAACAGTGGATGCAGAAGGTCGTGAGCTTTCACAAGCTCAAATTAACCAACAACATGAGCGACAAGCACGGCTATGTAAGTACTGTGAGTAACGCCAAAAAACCAATCACTTTCTGTAGCATATAAGTATAAATTTTTTTAGTATTCGAACAAAATAAAACAAGAAAAAAAAAATATGATAATAAATACTAAATCATATTGTGTGTATAAGTGATGATTTATTGTTTAATTACGTATCGTGATAATATGATGGAGTAATTGAATATCAAATTGTTATAATGATTGAGTGAATTTTTTGTAAATATACAAATTGGAATTAAACAATACACTCTATGGTATATGAGTTTTTAATGCAGTTAAAATTCATTCATTCGATTCTTTGCAATACGTATGTATTATATATACACTAGTCTCCATGAGTGTTCTGACATAAATATAAGTTAGTGAGAAGCGGATATATATATCATAGCAATACAAATCGAATTTCCATTCAGCGACTTTGTTCAATTGTTGAATTAGCTTAGCAGAAGGCTAATAATGTCATAAAATAAAATAGAACTAATTTAGTTTTAGTTAATAAATAGAATTGAAATCGTGGGCATACATGAGCGGATTCTCTTGATGGTATTGAGGCGTATATACCTATTCTACTATATTAAGGTATATAGTTTCTCTATATACTAAGCAACCACATTATCGTCGTCTTCCGTTGTCGCCCAGAACCACCCGCGTTTGCATCAAATACTCACCCTCTCTCACCGGTGTCCCCGCGAATTCCTTTTGCGGCCGGTGTCGGCACCCTTTGATGCGTCCTGCATCGCTGGCTCGTGAAATCTAGTCCTTCTTTACCCAACCTCGATGTCAATGGCTGCTGGTTGGCGGCTGAGCCAGTGTGCGTGGCAACCGACCTTTTGTCAGGCCACTCTTTTTCTCCAGACTTCACATACTAGTCGTCTCTACTCCCTTTCTCTCATATATTCTTTCTACTTTTTCGTCTTTTTTGTTAACATTGTTTTTTTTTTTTATTAATTTCATTTTATTATTATTTTTCTCTTTCTCTTTACGTCTTTCTCGTCTTGTTTTTTTCTTTCACCAAGTTCTGTTGTTGTCACCACGCTCATTCGTCGTCCCCTTTTTGTTTTCTCTTCTCCTGCTCCTTCTCCTCTTCCATCTTCTTCTTCTTTTTCTTCATCATCAGCATCAGCATCAGCATCATCATCATCATCATCATCATCGTATTCGTCTCTTCATCTCCCTGATGTGTTTCTTCTCTCTCTAACCACCACCATCACCATCATCAAGACTTTATTCTCATACGTTTATGTATATACTCGCAATCCTTCTTCTTGAATCCTTCTTCATCGTCTACCATCATCTCATCTCCCTTTTCGCCTCGTTTACTTGTTCACTCGATGAACGATAATGCGCAACCACATCGAATGCTTTAACCTACATATAATGTATGGAAAGGAAAAAAAAAACAAAAAAACAAAAAAAAAAAAGAGATGAGTGTAGATTTTTGATGCCTTTAAGATGTGCAAAGAAAGATTTGAATTCCCCTTCACATCCATCCAGTTTGCTCACAAGCCCAGAAAATTTTCGACAAACCCTTTCCACCGTGGACTAATAGAGATGCTACTTCACCTGGGTCTTCATCATGCGCCACTACCACATAACTATACAGCCATATGAGGATCGGCATTAGCCCGACTCTTGCGAACCTATTTATCTCGGGCCGATGCTTATCCTTCATCCTTTAAAGATATTGTTCACCATGCGCGTCTACACGTCTGGGATTCCCCGACACTACTCGTTTCGGTCTTGACTCTCTACGACCATCAATACGACACTTCTTACCAACTTTTTTTTTTTTTTTCTTTTTTCCCTTGTTTATTATTTTTATTATTTATTCTTTCTTTTTTCTTAATGCCACTTGAATTTTGGCCCGTTACTATATGTAATTTGGAATTGTGTTAAATATATATAATCACACATACACACACACACACACATTTGAAAAACTATTGACTTTCAATCAACATGAAATTTTCATTTCTGTTTTGTTTTTTCCTTTTTTTTATTTTTTTTTTTTGTTTCTCCTATTTTCTTTTCCTTTAGTCTTTACTATTGTGCGAATTAGTATAAACCCATACGGTGTTAAAAGTCAAGAGAAGTGGATGAAAAAATAATGGGACAAAGTAAAGTCAAATAATGTCGTTGACTATGACATTTTTTCCTTTCTTTTTTTTTTTTTTTTTTCTCAATTTTTAATTTTTCAACTTTGTATATTTTGTTTTTGTTCACATGCTTATATATACTTGTATTTATAAAAGATGATATTTTAGGAGAGACGGTTGTGTGGTTGATTTAAGCACTTGAGGGACAACAAACATTGTGACGATGAGTGGTTGAAGAATGGACAAACAGATATTTATAAAGAGACTAAATAAAGGAAATGCCGACATGTAGAATATACATAAGGTAAAAAGGAGCTCAGATCGACAGGAGTAAAAGAATAAAAGATGCAAGAAAATGAATTGAATATGAGAATAAGCAAAAGAGAGAGAAAGAGAGATAGATAGATAGATAGAAAGGAAAAAAAAAAAAATAAAGCTAATATACAACAGCTGCTTCCGTTTAAAACGCTACCACTGAGTGGTGGCGCGGGATCTGCATTGGTCCACATTTACCCACATATATATACACAGGTATACACAAGCAAATCGTGTACAAACCCAAATTTTAGGCGCCACTCACTCATCCTATATGCATATACACACTACTTTATCACTATCTTTCTAAAATTTCAAAATTTTTCCTGGGAAATACCAAAGTACCCAACAGACTCATCTGCATTACACCAATAATTATCAGTGTCCAAATTTTAACACTAATTTTCGTTTTAACAAAATATTATCTTTTTTTTTTTTCTTCTTCTTCTTCTTCTGTCCCTAAATACTTTGATTGTTATCATCTCACTGATAAAATTTTATCCTCTACTTGTCATTTAAAAATGTCACTGCGTCATGAAAAAAAAGAAAAAAAGAAATAAATATCACACGATATTAATTAATTATTTAAATTTCAAAGAATTAAATAATAAATTAATGGATATAAAAATATTTAAATATAAATATAAAATATTTTTTACGTTATTCTTGATTAGACAATTAAGTATGAGGAGCAATTGATATACATGTAACCGTTAGAATTTATATGCATGCAACAAGACACGGTATTGACAATTACTGCAGACTGAGGACGAGGCATTTTCATATACAGAAAAATACACGTGTCTATATAAATGTACAGATGGCATTGACATGCTCGCAAACATAAAAAAGAACAAAATACTGGCCAAACAAAATATACCTACTCAAGTTTTTATATTATTCACAAATACAACCCGTAACTAAATACGTGTACATTACATACAATATAATTTATATATAAATTTATATTTATGCTGACTACTCGATTCATAGGTATCCCTAGGAGGTATTCATATATATATATATGTATGTTCCTTAATATGTATACTTTACGTGGGTATACACAAGAGGGCGCTTCTCTTTTTACTTTATTATGTGGAATATCGCGTGCTATCGACAAGAAACACCAGCTCTCCATCGAGACAGTCGGGAGCCATTTTGGCTCAGGCGTGCAACTTTATTATTATTATTATTATTATTTTTTTTTCCTCCTTTTTCTAATATTTTTTTCTCTCTAGGATCCTACTATCCTTACCTCTCTGTCTCTCATTCGCTCTCTCGAAACGTCTTTGGCAAGTTCGAGCGACGATCAGCAAAGCCAGTTCGTGCGCGTTGAGAAAAAAAAAAACGAAAAAAAAACTAAAAAAAAAAACTCCGATGGCCTCCTCCTTATACAATATATATACATATACATGTATATACATATATATACATATATACACATACGTGTGTGTGTGTGTATGTATATAATGTTTGGTGTATCTGTGATTTGCGCCGGCGCATGTCGTAATATTTTCATGTTCATGCGCGTTAATATTGTCAAGTTATTTCATACTGTGACATTATATTCATTTATTTATTTTTTATTTACTTGCAATCACATGATAAGTAGATATCGTTGGGTAATTATAATGAAATTTAAATCGAAATAAATTTGTATTATATTGAAAAAAAAAAAAATTTTTAAATAATATTAATTAATAAATAAATAAATAAATAAAAATTGATATTAACTATTAAATTTGTCGTATAATATATTTTATATATAAATATATATAATAGATAAAGATATAAAAAATGATAATAAAAAATAAAAAATCATAAAATCACACAGACTTCCTTGTTAAAATGGCTTCCGGTCTTCTTAAATAAATTAAGTGTATTCCCTTTTTTAAAATTTTTTTATTTTTATTTTTTATTTTTTATTAGTTCAACATTGTTATACGTAGATATATAGATATGAAATATACAAACTGAGTGGGCAAAAATATGATATTAAAGACGGTTATAGAGATAATCGGTATATTATAAGCTGCAACCAGTCTCATTTTGTTGGCTGGCGCGCGATTATCTTGCGGTAGATGCCGCATGTGTTTGCGTGAGACGAACGGATATAACACACAACCGTCGTGTCTAATAAATATATATATAAAGAGAGAGAGAGAGAGAGAGAGAGAGAGAGAGAGAGAGAATCAAGTACACTCACGCTATATAGGTATCTATATAAATATATATTTATATCTATATGTTGGATTAAAAGCGCGATTAACGCGATGCGCTTGGGTCTTATCAAGACATCATCGTGTATAAATGCAAGACACACATCACATCAAAAACGACGCATTTATTACTATATAAATATATATATATATATATATTTTTTTGCACATATACATAGGTATTTTTATTGAAGGTGTTGGTGTTGTACAGAGTATGTGAATTAAAAAAATAAAAAATAAATAATTAACAAAAAAAAAAAAAAAAGATCACCATCATGTACGTGTTAACATATAAACACAGTGAGCAATTTCGCGTTCAACGAGCAAGAAACAGGCGTATAGGGTATGTCAATGTTTCATATATTTATATATATAAATAAATAAATAAATAGATAAATAAATAAATAGCTTTGGTAAACTGGCGTTGCATTGATCGTTATAAAAATGAATATAAATAAATAAATAGGAGAGAAAAATAAAATAATAATAATAATAATAATTATTATTATTATATTGAATAAAGACATATATGGTTGGAATATTAATCGTATAATTTTATATTGCATTGAGATAATAACTGACATTAAGGATTTTTTAATTTTTTTTTTTTATTATTTATTTATTTTAATTTAGTTTCTGTTGATTTATATAAATATATACAAATACTTACATGCACAGAGATAAAAAATATTATCCTGACTATATATTATTTACTATCGTGTTGTATTAATTTCTGTTTCCCTATATATACAGATATAAATATATATGTGATATTATTGATTATTATATGACGTGTTTGAATTATAAACATTTATACAAACGATATTTAAATATAGTAATAATGTATTTATATGTAAATATGAAAATTACTTGACTGTTATTTCCTATTTCAATTGATTAATCGTATTTTAGATGCACGTGTATGGATATAATGTGAATTTAAATAGTATAATATGCCATTGGTAATTATGATCGATGATTTTATTAGATAATTATTCGCGTATTCTATTGATATGATGTAATTGACAGGAGGTAGTTTGTTAACGTAATGTAAACATTATCTAGACAAATGAATCGTCGACAATATATATATATATATGTATATTATTGTTGTAGGAAATTAACGCTAATGGGCGTTGAAGTGTTAATTATATTTAATATCAGTTCAATATAAAAATTTATAATTAAACTAGAAACAATTTTTTTTTTTTTTTCTTTTTTTACATTAAATACAACGTATCAAAATATACACGAAAAAAAAAAAATTACAAAAAATGTGTATAATATAACGTGAATAATTTTTGAAAGAAAATATTGTAAAATTCGAAAAATAAATGTAATTTCAACGATGATGATGATGATGATGATGATGAGTTTAATGAATCCAAGAAGTTGTTAATTCTAAAGGGATAAAATGATTATTTAAAAATAAATATAAAAATTAATAATAATAATAAATAAGAAAGAAATAAAGAGAGCGAGGAGGTGGTGATTAGTTGAAACGAGTTCCGGACGTGGTGACCCAACGGCCTGTCAAACCGTTATCTCCTTTAACGCCTCTTATATATACCGCGTGCGACTGCTACAGCCGACGATCCTCGTTAATCATTTACAACGCTTGCGGTTGTGTCTATATAATATATATCGAAGAAAGAAAAAAAAAAAAGAAAAAAAAAAATAGTTTGTGCATACGTATACGTGTAACTGTATAATTGCGAATATAACGAAAATTATTTGTTTGAATTTTGCATACACTTGAAATAAACTTTTTTTTTTTTTTTTCTTTTTTTTTTTTTCTTTGATTTGTGGATTTGTAAAGACGTGATCGCCGGCATCATCACACGATATAATAAAACGGAGCTTATAACACACGTATATGTATATATCATGAATTAATTTATTCACTGCGAGTGTATATCTCTCGTTCTATCTCTCGCGTTCTAATTGATTTGATCAAAGGATACCGAATATATTCACCATCGTAATAATAAATAAACTTCATTAAAAAAAACATAAAAAAAAAAAGGAAAAAAAAAAAAGAAATGAAAATGAAATAAAAATAAAGTATAGAAATAAAACATTTTTTAAATTAAAAAAAAATATAAATATAATAGAGAAGAGAAGAGAAGAGAAGAGAAGAGAAGAGAAGAGAAGAAGAAAGAGAGTAAGAGACGGGAACAAAAAAAAAAGTATTATTTATTATTTATCATAATATTATTATCCTCAAATTATTTATTTATTATCCATATACAGAATGTCTTTATTGCTTTGAATTAATTATATTTCAATTATTAATTTATTAATTTTTTCATTTTTTATTATTATAATTATTTTTTTCTATCTTACAAAAATTTCGTTCTCTCTTCTCCTCCATCTCCGATTTTTAGCCCTTACATTTACTCACTCATTCATTCTCTCTCTTTTCTATATTATCAATTTTCACTGTTTCTATTCACTTACTCTTATATACCGTAATATCCCACACGGATAAATTTGAACGAATCGGAAATACGTTTGTAGAGACGAAATGTGAGATAGAATTCAAGTGAATAAAGAGCTCACAATGGCTAAAGCCTCTTTAGGGGTTGGCTCGGCCAGTTACCCTAGGGGTTAGTTATTCAACTATCATATATAACATTTCTACTACCCACCACTACTACCACCATCACCATCATCACCATCACCATCATCACCATCATCATCATCATCATCATCATCATCACTAATACCTTCATCATTGTACTACTTTTACTACATCAACAACAACAAATTCTTACATTACTACTACTACTACTACTACTATTACTACCACTACCACTATGATTGTGTCTATTGGTGTTGTCACATTTTTCCCCACTTGAATTTCGCTTTAATAGAATCGAACAGGCCACGTAAGACGATCCCCAACGATCTATCTTTCACTCGTGAGCGGTCCAATTGAGACCCCACGACCGCTGCTACTGATCCGACATCCCCACGACATATAAAAACACAACCCCTCTATTACAAATATATATATATATGGTATTACTATCGTAATATATAAATGTACATAGATACATTTGTGAGCGTGTCCTACATTCTGTCTCGTATATGCGTTTGGTTTTTCTTCGGAATTCAGAGTGCGTGTTTTTCACGATGATTTCTCCTTTCTTCATCTTCCTTTTCTCGCCCTCTTTCGATTTCTCTAGTTTTTTTCTCTCTCTCTCTTTCTCTCTTTCTCCCTCTCTTCCTTTTTTTCTCACTCGCGCGCGCGCGCTTCTTACTTTGGGAAGTGATGGATTCCATGAGCTCTCTCTCTCTCTCTCTTGTATCTTCAATAAGTAATGGTGGCTTTGCCTTCGAATAAAATATATATACGTGTAGCTTTTTTTTTTTTTTTTTTTTTATTATATACTTGGGGGTTTTAGTTTATACGTGGAGATGGGATAATAAAATTTCTTGAATGTGTGCGTGTATTTGCGTGTATGTGAGCGGGTGAATAGAGACATTTGGTATATTGTTCTATATTTTACAATTGGTCTTTTTTTTTTTTTTATTACTTACTTATATTTTTTCGTTTTTTTGTTTATTTTTGGTTTGCGTGTCTTGACATCATCAAAAATTGAATTTAATTGAAAAAAAAAAAAAAAGAAACAAACAAAAAACAAAAAACCAAATAAAAAAACGGAAAAAAAAGAAAGAAAAGAAAGAAAATGAGATTCGGAAAATTATATAATACATGAGATTTGTTAATGTGAAATAAATACATTGAAGTGCAGAATAAAAATTGAAAAAAAAAAAAAAAAAAAAAGATTTTAACCACAACTATTTTTTCAATATTTTCAATTTTGCCTCTATTTACATGTGTATCTTCATCAAATATTATTTTTTGTTATATTAAAAAACAAAAAAAATGATAACAATAATAATAAAATATCAGTTTAACTACAGGCAGAGTTAACTGCCAATCATTTTTACGTGCATACAAACAGCACTCGTATACACTCACACTCACACTCGCTCGTTTACACATGCATTTGTAGTAGAGAAACCGAGCAAATGTGTCTGGTCGATGAGTCTGCTGCATATACATATAAATACATGCACATTTATATATTTGTGAGCGTATGTATGTGAGTATAGAATTGAATACATACGTGTCGGGGGGAAGGCAAAGGGCGTTTCTGGAGGCGGTCGTCGTCCCCACCGCCACATAAAATGCGCATAAGGTGATGTAGTCGCGCAACACTCGTGATATTCATTGAGTGGGGGAGCGTTTGGATATGTATACACACATGTTTGCATTCGCGTTTTGGCTCACTACTCTTATATATTCTATATTCCATTGTAATTAAAAACCATCATGATATAATAATATTACAAAATTATAATAATTATTATTATTATTCACAAAAATATAAATTTTTGAATCAAAATTTTTTTTTTTATACTTATATTTACCTTTTTTTTTTTTCATATTATTAACTACAAAATCATGTGAAATGTTGAAATGAATTTTTAATTAAATTATTCAATTAATAAAATATAATTGATGATAATATGTAATTTAGATTGAGCAGTTGATATTATTGTACAAAATAATAATTATATTTTATATTTATTGGGTGATTTGAATTTACCACTGTACTGATTTTCACGATATTTATTTCATTTGATATTTGATTGTGTTGGGTTGTTGCTCACGTCAAATGCGATTGCAATGGCGTGAACGCGAGTAAACAAATTTCAAATAGTCGAGTCACACCTTCCGCAATTGTGAATTCAATTTGTGCGTTGAATAATTAAATGCCACGACATACCCTAACTACCATCCGTATTGATATATATATAATATATAGATACATGGAAATTTATTTATCTCCCTCTGTTTCATTTTCAAACTCATTCGGATTTGTTTATACTCTGCAGTGTCGGTGGGCTCGCCTGACTACCGAATTTTATATACTAATATAGTCTATAAACACATACACACGCCACACATATATATATATATATGAGTGTAGCAATAAAAATTGTTGAAATAAAAAAATAAAAATAACTATGCATGTGATAGCTATCAGCTAAAATATCTATTGATTCCGCAAGCGACGTGTCACGCACATGAATACCCGTCCCGAGGGTTTTTCTTTTTTATTTATCTATCTATTTATTTATTTATTTATTTATTTATAAAAGACTTCGTTAACGCTCTAATATTCTATATTATATATTATATGAATATATTACATATATGTAGTTATATTAATGCATATTTTGTTTAAAAATTTACTGATTAAGTTTACTATAATTTATAATCTATAACATTACATTCATATGACTATTCTCACAATATAAATTTCACTACATATCAAACGTATATATATATATATATAAAGTGTGTGTGTGTTTTATCATGCAGAATTTATTAAACATGCCGTATACTCAGGCTTTAAATTTATTTTTTAATATTTTATTCATACTTTTATTATATATTTATATTTTTTTTTTTTTGTTATTAATATTTTTTTTAAAATTTTTTTTCTTTTTCTCCCGTGCTCGCCGTATAAATGTGTACGCGGTGAGATTGTCATTCAAGTCGATCGATGAGTAAATGAAGTGAGATCGAATAAAAAAATTTTTATAAGTAATAAATAATAAAGTAAAAGTGACGGGGTGATTGGGTAGGGAAGTGTATGAGAGTGAGAGAGATAGAAAGAGAGGGAGAAGTGAAAATATGAAGTGATAAAGGTGAACGAGATACTTTTGATGAAGCGGCTGTATTCATGAAGTGAGAAAGATGCGATGAAGGTGATCGTGTCGTGCGGCTCAACGACAAGTGAAGCGTGAGGTGAACAAGACCGCGATTTTCACTTGCTGTTTGTTCGGGCTAAGTCGGCGCGACATCTCAAAAACCGCTACACGGCTTATAGACGCCAGTTCTTCTATATATATATATATTTATTTATGTAAGTGTGTGTGTGTGTGTGTGTCTGTGTATACTTGCGATCTGTGTCTTTGGATCTCTCTTGTTCATTCTCTCACTTCCACTTCTTTTTTTTTTCTCTTCTATTTGCCCAATCAAGTTGTACCTACTGCTCGAATATTTCATGTATTATTTCAATTTTAATATTCATATTTTATAATATTTATATTTATATAACGTATATAATTATGATTAATGAGTTTGAACGTGTTCGTATGATGAACGATAAAATTGCACTTTGCGACACGAAACTCGAAACATTTTATTTATATTTAATATATTTTCAAGTTTCTATTAATTAAAAGTTTATTTGTATTCATTTCCATTTTTAATTTTTTCACATAGTGAAGAGTGGGGGAAAAAAAAAGTTGGGGTTTTTTTTTTTTTCCTTCAATTAATTGATAAAAAAATGAAATAAATTTTTATTATTATTATTATTATTAAAATCCAATTGATTTATAAATAATCTAAAAAATTGTGGTTAGACATAGTACACTGTGTATCGAACTGCAATAAGACGTTGCCTTGAAGTTATAAAAACTGTCCGATATATTTATACAAGCCGTTTCTTAGTTTCACTCGCGTGACTGTGTCGTCGCGTCTGTGGCCAAAGACGAATAGCAGGGTGAGGGTGATACGAGTGATGTGGAGGGACATACACTTGGCGATATGTTTCACGCCATCATACGAGTGACATCGAAACTTTGAAAAGAAGAAGAAAAAAAAAAAAAAAAAAAAAGAAAATGTCGACATATATAAATAATTAAATATATATATATATATACATATATAAAGATGTGTATTGACGAAAATTATATAACGAAACGAATCGTATGGATGCACGTCAGTGTAAAGACAACTTTTGTTTTCAAGTGTTTTTTTTTTTTTTTTTTTTTTTTTTTTTTTTTTTTTTTTTTTTCTTTAATTTCATTTCTTTTTTCTTTCTTTTCTTTTCCTTGATAAAATAGAAATATATATACCCTGTCCATATGCATTTATAGGGCCAGTATTATTGGTGATGTCAACGATTGTTAGTCACTGTTTCTTCGATTTACATATAATTTTATGTATAAATATTTTTTTCTATTTAAAACCACTGCAACTTTGTTCTCGTATACAAAAACTCGATAAGCTTTAAACTACTTACACGTACATCAATACTCATACACTCACAAATACCTTACACTTTAATTTCACAGTTATTTTTCTCTCGTCCACTATTTTTTTTTTTTCACAGATATAATTATATAAAGCTCTGGTAAATCATCACATTCATGAAATACCTTGAACAACAAGAGAAAACACCAAAAAAAAAATACTAACGAATTTAAATAACAAAAATATAACTAATGAATAATAACAGACCTAAAATAGAAGGAAAAATGGAATTAAAGAATTAACAAAGAAAAAAAAAATATATGTATATATATATATATATATATAGAAAAATTCGTATAATTACCGTCAAATTGTCGTGACTGATGTTTCTCTAAATATTTAATTACAGTACTTTGAAGATAAATGATTTCTTTCCTTTTCCTAAATGATAATTAGCCTATATACTTATTATTGTTATTATTATTATATATTTTTTGTTTTTCTCTCTCTCTCTCTCTCCCCTTATTGAGGTGGAAAAATTTTGTATGCACCACAACGTGGTATTAAATAAAAAGAGATGGAAAATTTTTTTACTACAACATAAAATATTTTACAAAAGGATCATATAGATAAAAATTTACCGGGTGTTTGTATATATAATGTTTCTATTGATTGTCTAATGAATACACATTTTGGTGGTTTTTTTTTTCTTCTTTTTTTTTTTTTTTTTTTTTTTTGCGCTAAAAAAAACCAGAGTCATCAAAATTTTATGGAAAAATCATGGGTACAATTTTATATTATGATTTGGGACTATTTTTTTTTTGGTTTTTTTGTTAACCTCGAGCCTCTTTCCGTCACTTATACATTTTATTTATTTATTTAAAATTTTTTTTTTTTTTTTTTTTCATTTTTTTCTTCCCCCCTCTAACCCATAATTCGAATCTCCTCAACAATATTCCCCAGTCCCGTGTCCTCCTCCCATATTTCTTAACGTGCAAACCTATAATTTTACCTTCGCACCTCTTGAAATCGTTGCCGTGTGAATAAGTGGCCGAGTAATATTTGTACAAACATCGAAAAAAAAAAAAAAAAGTGAAAAAATGAATAAAAAGAAAATAATAAAAAATAAAAAAAAATTTCATAATACTCTTACATATAAATAAATTTATATTTACATATATTATTTATTATCAGCTGAAAATACAGTGAGAATGTGATAAAAACAAAAAAAAAAAAAACAAAATTAATAATAATAATAAGAAAGAAAAATAGTGTGAGAATATAAATATATTCAATTTCGTTTGTAATTCTCGTGCCGCATTGCGTGATGAAAATAATCCAAGTATCATCGCCTTGTGGATCGATGTAATTTCAAGTTCTTCACTGCTTGATAAAAGTATTTGGTTGAAATTTTAGTAACATTGACATTCAAGAAAACTGATGCAACATAACCTGCTGCTTGTTGCGGCTACTGCTGTTGATGCTGCTTCTGTGTAGCTATCACATCAATCAAGTAGAATAGAAATAAATTGTGTGTATGTGTGTGTGTATGGATTTATATTTATCAATAGACACACATCTACAGTGTAATATAGAAGACACATTTATATAGACTCATCGACATATGGCTCGTGCGTCGATCGGTTGCCTTATGATAAAGATCTCACTCACTTTTGTTGCTTTTACTCTTTTACTCTTTTTCTCTCTGCTTTTCTCGTCTTCTTTACCCATCTCTCCATCTCTATTTATGTATCTAAATCGTGTCTAGGGGTGTCTCGAAAAACTCAAACGTTTTTACTCAAGGCTTTTGAAGGATTACGTGGAACTGATGCACGTCACCAGGGAGAACACACAAGATCCCTCATGGATAAGACAATATTATATATATATAAATAGGGAATGATACATAGAGTTCAATCTACATGCACTCGATTTATATCAATTCCTCAGGGATTGTTTTATTTTCATGCACGATATTTGAAATATATAATATTTTATTTCAAATATTGTAAATACAAATCACGTATGATTGAAATAAAAATAATAGTGATATATTTTAATATTTATAAAATAATAATATAAAAAAAAAAGGAAAAAATATTTTTTTTTTAATGGCAAAATGGTAGAAAAAAAAATATATATATATATATTTTTTTTTTTTCATTGAATTCAGTGAATTTTTAAATTGCCACGGAGCAATCCAAACGGGCATGGACACGTAGACATTACGTTCTACACCGTACACACACACACACACGCATACACACATACACACACACGCAAAAATATATTTATCTTAAGGCAAAAGAAGAGCGCGCGTGAAAGGCGGTTTGAAATACCTTCACGCGCACCTACCATAGGCGTGAGAGACGTCTCAATCTTGTATTACCTTTCATCTTACATTTTACTCAATATCTATACTTATCTAAATATATATATAGAGATGAAACGGATTTATTATATTAATAAAATCAATTGATTAACACTATAGATTTCAATAAAAATTCTATAATACTTTATGCATTATTGTTTTTCACAAGGCGGCGTGTACAAAAAGAAAACACAAAAATAAACAAAAAAAAAATTACTGAAATAAAACTACACGATAATTTATTCGTTACATTTATCTCTGTCTCACAACTCGAAAGACTTTTTATCCATTTGATAATTTTATACTCAACATCAGACATTGTACGCTATATAAATTTGAATATAATACACATACACTTTACATCTGATAGTAATAAAATATTTTTATAAAGATGAAAAAGAAAAAATTGAAAAAAAATTTAAAAAAATAAAAAAATTCCCACGGTCGATATAAAATTTATCTATATGTATACACGAGTATTTAAATTTTGTAAATTTTTTCATCTGTATGCGAGAATCTTCATTTTATTTCATATACTCGGGTAATATCCACACACACACACACACACACGTACGAGCGTGTATATCGACTTGACCAAATCATCTCTATTATTATTACCATATTTTTCAAACTCCTCCAGTCTACTTCCAGTTCGATTACTTCCGCAAATTTTTACCCCAACAAATAACTGTCCACTTGCAAATTCACCTATACATATATTTATACAGTTTTGGTATGAAAGTACAAGTTACGTATTTTTACATGAGATGATTGTTGGAATATTGCAATGAGAATTCACGAAACCGAGAGAGACAGACACATGTCTTATATTAAACTGATCTGTGGATAGTTATAGAGATAGGAATGAGAGTTGAAAAGGCACTATCATCAACCGTTACCACTACAACTACTAACTGCTATTACGTGTACCCATATCAATATCCACTGTGGGTGGTACACGTTTACAGAGTTCACTGTCTTACTCCATGAGAAACAACATTGAAATGTTTTACATATATCTATACAAATAAATATGTATATGTATAAAAAAAATAAAAATAATTTAGTTGTTTGAAGTAGAAAAAAAAAAAATAAAAAAAATAAATAAATAAGAATAATAAAAAATGAGAGAAATATATATTTTTTTTTATTCGCTACTGAATTTCGCGCACAGTAAAACAAAATATAGGTATATATATATATATATATAATAAATTTAGTTTTTATGGCGATAATAAATTTTAATACATGGACATGAATAAAATAAATTACAATGTTGAATTATTTTGATGGACCTATAAGTACATTGATTTAAATTCATCGTTTTATTATTCACACACACACACACTCACACATATATTTATATATAAATATTATTTTTATTTATATATTTATGCAATAAGAATTTTTTTTTTTTTTTTTTTCACACTGTGTATTTGTATATCGCGTTGTCACTGACGAAAAATACTCAATCTATATTGACGATCGTTAACCTGCGGCAATACATGAAAGAATTTATTTTATTCATGCAGGGTCTGACATTGGGCGTATATTTTTTTTTTTTTTTTTTAGTATTTAATAATGAGGTTATTGATTCAATTTACTTCTTAGATGTCAAAATACGATTATAAATCTCAAAGTTTCTTCAGCAGGACGAATCAATTCAAATGGAACGAAAAATATCGAAGGACGCGCGACCACATTAGGATACACTCGTCAGGATTTTACGTTTTTCCATTTTTTAATTCTTCTTACCTGAAGTGTCATCATAATGATTGTGTTAGTGTAGTAGTGGTCAAGGCCTGAGAATGAGAAAAAAAAAAAAAAAAAAAAAATGAAATAATTATTGGAATATCTTTGATGGTAGTTCTACGTGGTTTTAAACAAAGGCACAGTAGAAATCACGAGATATTTTAGTTTGTGTGTGTGTGTGTATGTGTGTGCATATGTATAAGGCAGAGAGATTGAGAGAGAAGAGAAATGTGTTGAGATTCTGTATCTTATATATGTAGAGCCTCATCTAAATCACAAATCTAGTCGCAAAGTTTTTACTGATACATAGACAGACACTGGCACACGGATTTTATACTGATGATGTTTGAGTTGAAGGAGAGGGATCAGTGAAAGAGGATGAATAAAAAGAAAATAAAGATGGAATAAGGTCTTGGATGTTAATAAGCGTGGAAGCGTGCGTGCTCACGGCCTAGAGGGAGAGCACCCGTGTACGGTATAATAATCGTTACCTTTGGATGATTCATCTTTTTTTTTTTTTTTTTTTTTTTCACTACTATCATCACTACTATTACTACTACTACTACGATATTTTTATTCGTTATGTGTACCTTGATTTCGAGTTGGTCAATTTTTACTGTCTCACTTGTATACACTTGGAGGTTGATACGCGTTGCTTGAATGGACCCCCCGCGATATGGCGCCAGGGTGCTCCGCCCTCGAGGATTTTATCCTTATTTTCTATCACGACTCGAGCGGACTCGTCTCATTGGCGCCAATCTCAAAATTTAAATGAATAAAATATATTTGTGAATAGAAATTATATAATTATTTTGGACCAGTGCAAAATTTACTCTTGTATTTTTTACTCTTTATTGTTTTCTATACTAAAATTTATTTATATTATTTTTATTTACATTTAGAACTGGGAAAAAAAAAAAAATTAATAACAAATAGAAATTTTTTATTTATTTATTTTTATGTAGAATATTTAAAATATTTAATGAGAATTGTTGTATACAATTATAAAAATAAATTTGAAAAAAAAAAAAAAAAGAATTAATCATCTAAAATAGGATAAAATAATTTACTCCTGAATTATATGGAGCTTTTATTTAAATTTAAAGTGCGTGAAATCTTCTGGGCCCATTAATATGAGAAGCAAAGAAGATGATTGGACGTTAGCTCATCCATCACTTTACGGGCGTTAAGCGAACACAAGGAAGACAAAACCAAAAAAAAAAAAATAAAAATAAAAATATGTATATAAAATAAAGTAAAAATGAAGGATGAAAGTGTGAGCGAGTGAGAACGAACTAAAGGCGAAGAAAAGAAAAAAAAAATAAATAAATAAAAAATAAAATAAATAAAAATCGACTGAGAGATACACATAAAATAAAAGAAATAAAAAATATATCTTTGTGTGTTCGGGGCATAAGCTCGGGGTGGCCCATGGCCGGCGGCCGTTCACTGAATTATTCGCGTGGTGGGGGCAAGAGACCCCGCGGGTCGGATGAGGGGTTTCGGAGGTTAAACAAACATGTGATTACCGCTGTCTACAGCTGGCAACGCTATTCTTTACGTTGCAAACCATCGTCTCACTCACCATTACCACATAAACTCCTCTTCCTTGCTTTCTCTCTTTCTCTCTCTCTTGCGTTCCTTTACTCAAGATGAAGAAAAAAGACACGCTCAGTGAAGAAAAAAAAAAAAAATATATATATATATATAAGGGTGTGTTGCTAAAGGCAACCGTGTTATGACAGTGGTGGACCCATTCGCCTGTGAACTTCTCTCTGAGCGTACGATGAGAATGAAGAAATAAGAAAAAAACGGGATGCCCATGTACTCATTTCTATTTGTATTTTTATTCATTTATTTATTTATTTATTTATTTATTTTTTACACTTTTTCCATCTCCTCTCTCCCACTATTTTTCCTTACCCACTTTCCCCCTCTTTGTTTTTTCTCATTTTTATTATTATATTTTACTGCAAATTTTTTTTATTTTGATTTTTTATCATTATTATTTTTTTTTTCCACGAATGCACAACGAGGCGATTTTTTTATTTGGTTTTTTTTTTTGTTTTTTTGTTTTTTTTTTTTTCACGGTCAGTAAGTCGCGATGAAACAGAGAGAGAGTCGCGTGCACAGGATGCTTAGGCTGGCAACGTGGACCACACCATGCGCGAACCTCACTGGAGTTATCGCAATTTTATCGTTTTGCCACGCCTCTCTCACTCTCCATCGCTTTTGCTCGTTTGAACAATCTCGACTCGACATTCAACAAATTTTTTATGTATACGTATTATGTGGTATCTTTTTTTTTTTTTTATATCCTCTTTTTTTTTCTACCCTCTCTTGCCTTTTTTCCCTTCTCCTCATTGCTTTAAAAAAAAAAATATATATATATATATATATATATAAATGTATTATATTACTATAATCAGGTTATATTGCGCGCGAAATTGTCGTAATATAAAATTGAACGTGATGATGTTTGCGGCCATGATGAAAAATGAATTGATATGATAATATGTAATGTTGAATACATTACTACTACAGAGTTTAGTATATATTTGCGTATGTGTGTGAGTGTGTGTGTGTGTGTGTGTGTGTGTATTAGCGAGGGATGCTAAATGAGTCTACCACGGCGGGACAATTTCCTGCTTAACGCCAAGCCACTCGCCAACGTCCGTTATTCTTATTCTCATTATCATATGTATATGTGTATGTGTATGTGTTTATAGAGTTTGAATCTCATAAAATATATTTTTTTTTCACTTATTCTGTGCCAGTGTGTGGCTTTGTATTTTTAATGTGACCATCACTTGTGCCCGTGCCACTTGAATTCACTCGGTCTGATTAATCTACCAATCATAATTTCTATCAGAGCCACCTCCGGGTGACAATATCGTTCATCACCGGATTGGCCCACTCACCATACACGGCCTTTTGTCTCTTGTCTGTTAAACGCCCTCACCAATCTCACTCTCTATTACTTTATATATATATATATATATATATTTATTATGTCGGTGGACAATTGATGTCTATTCTCTGACACCCATAGCTTATTTATAATACAGTTATTTTCCATTACCCATTTATCTTTTTATCACTGACAA